>JAKLND010000081.1:97958-115837 GCA_022813125.1 Septoriella neoarundinis | reverse complement strand
CGCTAAACCCCGGCTTGGTCGGGGAGCAGTCATCCCCAGTGCAGACTCATATACTAGGGTTAAAACCGGCTATATAGATACCCTTTATTTAAGAACTATTAAGATACTAGATAGTTTTAGCCTAGTAAGTAGCTTCTTATCGAAGTCCTACCGCGTTAACGAACTTTATACTTAGGTATAATAATCTAATAATCTACGTATTTACCGTTAGAGATTAATATACTTCTAGAATCCTAACTAGAAAAATCCTAGTAATATTATACGTACTTAACGAGCTAAAGTATAGCGTAAGGCTCTTAGTAGATTCCCTTAATCGACTCTAAACTAAGGCGATATAGAATAGGTATTACTTAACTATCTAGACTATAAGAAAAGGGTCTAAATCGAATAAGATACGTTACTCGAGTATATTTATATTAATAATAGCGTATACGACGAGGATAATACGTTTCCTATAGAAGTTTTCTTACGGAAATCGAATAAATTAAATATCGAAACCGGAAGCTAAACCGATTATATCTACTTATATTTATCGTTACGCCTCGAATTCTACTAATATAGGCCTTAAAGTATTATATATAAGCTACGAGACTATCTATATACGGTATATAGTTAGTTATAATAGCGGATATAGTATAGTCCGGTAGTAGCTCGGAATAAAGCTTAAAGGCGAAAAGACTAATAAGTACTTTAGTATAATAGATATCGTACTACTTACCGATTTTCGTACGTTAAACTTAAATTACTAGTCCTACTTAAGAAGGCTAACTATCTATAGCGGATATCCGTAACTTATATATAATATATTCGGATAAGGGAAGCGTTATAACTATCCCTAGGGAGAACCGACTCGTACGGCTCTATATATAACTTGATAAGACTAGCGACGACGAATTTTTCGATAGTAGTAAGGTAACTTTAGAGGAGATAGTAGAATAGACTCGAAAGATCTTTAAGCCGTACCGTATAGATTTTACGGTATATAACTAGTATTCTATCTATACGGTAAGTATTTATAATAGTTAGCGTAGAGAGGAACCGCTCCGAATATTTATTAGGTCGGATAGCGGATAGCTTAGGGCTTTAGTTACCTAGATCGGTATATTCTTATATACGATACTATAGTCTCGGCGCTAATAATCTTAGAATTTTTCTTATAGGAGACGCTATCTATACGTATTTACCGAGTATAGGATAAGGTATAAATATCTTAATATAAGATACCTATAACCTTAGATAGAAACTCGGATCGTTATTAAGTAGGTCGGCCGATCGCCGTATCCTTTCTATATATAATTCGGAACGACGTCTAGTCGCTATTAAGCTTATTAAGCTCGATAAGAAGATATCCGAATTTTATTTAGAAGGGCCGAGTAGTACCTTAAAGGTATATTAAGGTTTTCGTAATAAGTTCTTAAAATTCTTAAGTAGCGTCTCTATTATATACGAAGTAAGTACTCTAGTAACCGAGTCTACTACCGAACTTCCGAAAACTAGTAGAGATCCTATAAGTAGAGTATCCCTATCGAGCGTATAGAGCCTCGCTAAAGGTATTATACTTAGCTAAAGAATACCCTCGAAAAAAATAGTATATTAAGCCGAATTACGTATCGTATACTTTTTAGAGATACTACCGAGTAATAGTAAATAGAGGATCGTTATCTTTACCGCCGACCTTACCTCTCCCTAATAGCTACTTATCGTATAAGATCTTAGCGCCGCTCTTAAGAGTCTCTTAAAGAGATATCCGATCCGGGAAGATAATAAGTAATCGAGTATCGAGGTTCTACTACTTTATTCTAGCTTACGAGCTTCGATCGAGATACTCGATCTATATTAAGTCTACTATCTATAGGACGACGTCTTAGGTTAGGATTATTAGAAGATCTTCTCCGATAACGCTAATAAATTTAAACCTTACGATTCTACGTACGAAATATATAGAGTCGGTAAAATAAAGGGGTATTTAGTAATCCTACGGCCGGATTAATATATATTATATATTAGGCCCCTAGATAACTATAAGTCTATAAGCTCGTTTTTCGAATAGTTCCTAAAAGGAGTAACTTCCTAGTTATAGGTTTCGGGCTTAAGTATAGCCGCTAGAGGTTAGTATCGTTAGTTTACTATATAGGCCTTCTACTACGGTCTAATTATACTATATACTTATACTCGGTAAATATACCTTTATCTTATTATTAGTCTATATCTTAGAAGTTATAACCCTCTAATTACTCTTATAAGCCGGATAGTATATATAAGAGCGTAAGTAAAAGTCGTAGCTTACTAGAGTTCTTCTAAAAAGCTTAGGATTAGTACCGGACTAGTTAACTCTACGATACTCGTCTCCCTAAAGTTCCTAAGAGACCTATTAGGTAAAGGATATACGCTTTAGGTACCGTTACGGTAGGCTTAGGCCCTACTTCGCCTACCTTATTAGTTTCCTTAAGTAGCGCCGCGTCCGGTATTTACCGTTAGGTATCCGAATTAATTAAGAGCCTTATGCCCTAATATTATAAGGTACCTACGTGTAATGTAGGCGTCTAGTCATGTAAACTCTTAAGTTAGCTACGCTCTACTCTCCGGTACGCTATGTTCGCGTAATAGGCTAGAGCCTAGGCCCCTCTAGTGTCTATTTCCCTGCGAGCCAGCTATATCTACCATCCAAGACACGCCTGGCGCCGCGTATCTCGGCCACTTGCTCTCATGAGAGACTAGCCAGTAAAGCATTTTCCGTTGTGCTCGTTATCTCTCCAACGTCCGAAAAACGCCGAGCTTCCCCACAAGCATCACCCGCAGTGAACAGCAGCTGTCGGAAAGCATCAAGACTGACTCCAAAGTGGAGCCGCTTGCACGAGTGCGGCAATGTGTCCACCATCACCCTCTAGCTGCGGATTAGAGTTGCCGTCGCAGCATCGGGCTTGGTGGAGGCTTGGGTGGGCCATTTGGCGTTAAGCGAAGTGCTACCTCGCTGAGGCTTTCTGCAGTCTCGCAGGCGACGGTGTCAAGTGAAAGTTGTGACAGCTGCCTGATCGATACTAGACCGGAGGGGGGGAGAGAGATGCTGGCCGACGTCATGCAGAGAAGGTTGAGCTAACCGTACGAGATAGGTGGGTAAAATTCGCTCGTGGCCAATCACATTGCTTTGTCCGAGGTCCTCCACATGAGCCTGGTTAAAGTCCCCCCGCTCCTCCACTCTTCGCCAAGTCAAACAGCGACTATAGCGCGAACAGTACGAACAACAATACGGGGGAGCATGTGACCAGCATAACTTGGCGACATATGATCAGAGAGCGAGATTGAGGCTACAAAAGTGTGGTGGCCTCAAAGAGCATGCATTGCCCACCTCCTCCAAAGCAAACCCCATCGACGACCACCGATCTACAAAGATGAAGTCCTCTTTCGTCTGTTTACAGGTAGTCCTCACTGCCCTCGCTGCCAATGCGGCGCCACTCCACACGCAGGTGGAAACCCGCGCCTCCTGGCCCGACCTTCCCTTCAAAGTGTCAGGCAGAGACATAGTCTCGGCCTCCGGCTCCAATGTCGTCTACGTTGGTACCAATTGGCCTGGCCATGGAGAGTCCATGCTTCCCGAGGGTCTGAACTACAACTCGATCGAGAACATCGTCGGCCTGATCAAAAGCCTGGACATGAATGCTGTTCGACTCACGTATGCCATCGAGATGATTGACGACATCTACGCCAACAGTGCGGATCAGACTTTGCAAGCTACACTGGTGAAAGCGCTGGGCGAGCAGAACGGAACTATTGTCTTCAACCAGATCCTGGAACACAATCCGCAGTTCAGCGCGGAGACTACGAGACTTGAGGTTTGTCATTGTCCTGTGCATGAATGGAATGTCTATTGATTGATAGAACAGGTCTTTGACGCAGTGGCAGCCGAGCTCGCCAAACAGCAGATCTGGATCCATCTTGACAACCATGTTTCGAAAGCTAAATGGTGCTGTGGTGCCGATGATGGAAATGCGTGGTTCGGCGGTAGGTTTACGAGCCAAAGATACCACGAGCTTCGCTTCTGACACAGTGCCAGACACCTTTTTCGACGTAGACAAGTGGATTCGGGGTCTTGGGTACATGGCTGACCACGTAAGATCTATCACTGGTAGCCTGCAACTTCTGATGCATCTTTTCTGACCGTAAACAGGCCAAATCCTGGTCAGCCTTGGCCTCGATGTCCCTACGTAACGAGCTTCGCGAGCCATCCGGCGAGGCTCTGCCTTATGACTGGAATACATGGATTGAGAACGTGATCCCAGCGGCCAACGAGATACACAGCAAGAACCCGGATACTCTGATCTTTTTCGGCGGTCTGAACTACAACCTCGACAACTCCTACTTCATCGAGAACCAGACGTGGAATGGGGCGACTTTTACACCATCCGCGTACGCTTTCGAGGAGAAACTCGTCTACGAGGTCCATAACTACCAAAACTCGGCTGAGAGCTGCGACGACATGAGGCCTGGACTTTACGACAACGCCTACTGCGCCATGAACCTCTCGGACCCGGCATGCCCGAACCACGGCCCAACGGTAATGACCGAGTTTGGATTCGACCAGACAGACGGCAGCTACACGAGGCCATATGCGCAGTGCATCAAATCTGTTGTCACAGAGCAGCCAGGCGGACCCGGCGGCTGGATGCAGTGGGCTCTTGGAGGCAGCTACTACACACGCCAAGGAACGCAGGACTTTGAAGAAACTTGGGGTGGGTGAATTAATCCTGCGTGGAAGCTGCAAGCATGCTGATGAACGTGTACAGGGCTTTTGAACCATGACTGGTCGGACTGGCGCAATCAGTCTGTGATTGACAATTACATCAAGCCTTTTGTCCAAGCGACTATTTGAAGCGGCCGAGAATGGGAGCGACGAAGTACGCCAGTTTTATGGACATCATTGTCACCACCGGATTTGGACGTGAGCTGGGTTGCCGAAGACTTTGCCGAAACAAAACTGGTACGCGCTGTTGTGTACTGTAAATTTAAGGTGCAGAATATCGTCCGTACTCAGTACCAGCCATTTGCCAAGCCTCGCCCCCACGTCCTTATCCTGCCCGGCCCTTCCACTCCAAACCCTTGTCCCTTCCCAATATACGGTCAGCGGAATCGGAAGTGCGTGAGGACAGCCCGGTGATCGCTTGTCCACTCATTATCCTCGTGGCCTGGGTAAGGCTGCGGCTCGCCTGCGAGCAGAGCCTCAGAGCTCACGACTTCCAGCTGCTCCGTCGCGTAGACAAAATCTATCCGATCTTGAGGCTCCGGGTCGCCTGTGACACCCTCATTATAGGGGTAAATAGGCGACCAGGTCTCGCCCTCGACCGCTGCTGGGTCAGGGTGCGCCACACGGTAGGAGTCGATGAGGCCAGCTTGCGCGGGCAGGACGGAGGTGGGCCAATCAAAGTCCGCGATGCCGCAGTGCTCTTCGACCAGAGGCTCGATGTAATCGAGGTGAGAAGGTGCGTTCATGTCGCCCGTGAGGAGGACGGCGATGCCGTCGGAGCTCGCCAGCTGTGTTGACATGGCCTCCAACGTCTCGGCCATCTGGGACGTGCGTCCACTCTGTGATTCTATTGCAAGGACTGCTTCTGGGGTTCCGTTGTCGAAGCAGAAGCCGTAGGGGCCGTAAGGATACGCGGTCAGGTGGGTATTCCAGAGATTGATCTCTTGCTTGCTATCGCTTTCGCCGTTGAGACTGATACGGGCGCCTCGCGAGGCTCTGACTTGGTCATATTCCTCTACGATCGGGAAGCGGCTGATAATGGCTGCACTGCTGTTGGTTTGTGATATCTCCCAGCCCAAGGCGTTCCCCAGCCGGATGGCGTGGCCACCATCGACGGATTCCTGAAAGCCAATCACGTCTGCACCAGAATCCAGGATAAATCGCAGTTGTTTCTCATGGTAGTTGTTGACATTGGTGCCGCCCTGCCACAAGTTGTACGACATGATAGATAATTGATCAATTAGGGGAGTGGCGGCCCCGCGGACAAGTACGGTCACCCGAATTGTCGCCGCCGTCGCAGCATCGATCGCGGCTTGGATCTCTATCTCGGTTGCGCCCTCATCACCGTCACCAGGGGCCCCGGAAAGTATTCCCCTGGCATTGACTTCTACCCACTCACCACCGCCCACTTTCGTGAATGCTGCATTCGCACTGTTTTCACCAAGGACAAGTCCGCCAACGCTGGCACTGTAATGCTCCCCCACTCGGGCATTTTTAAGCGTCGCTTGCTGGACCGGGAAAAAGAGACCGTTGTCTTGTCGACGAGTGGGAATGAGTGCCGCTGTGCTGAGCGAAGCCCGTCGTGCGGCAAGAGCGATTGCAGACAAGCGCATATTGAATAGACGGCGTGGTGGAGAAGATGTCGCTTCTCGAGGCGAGAGCAAGCTCAGCAAGCACATTATCTGCATGACCTACCTCCGTCGTTTATCAGTACATCACCGGGAGAGCAGAGCTTCCTAGTGACCTCATGCGATCTTCATCGTTGCAGGTGAGGGCGGGCGAAGGCTGCTCATGGTTGAGCAGCTCGCATGCACGCGGCAGGTTGTAGACAGACCGAGGATCAAACACTCGTAAGCAAGCATGGGCGCTTTACCTGAGAATTCGAGAATGACTGCACGTGGGAACAGAAAGTTGTTTCGATGGAACGAGGACAACAGCCAGCCTGGCGTGGGATGTCGCTGGGCACCGTCATGCCAAGAGTGATTAGCATCGCGGAAGTCTGGCATCCGAATCGAGCCATCGCAAGATCTCACCAGGAAGCTCCTGTTTGTCGGTGTCGGTCGCGATCGAAAGGGGGGCAGGTTTTCTGCTGTGTGTACATGGACGCGAGGAAGCTCGTCCGCAGCAAGTTCAACATCTCTGTTATCAGATCCACGTCCATCAACAGGAGACGCCGACGCGCTAACCTGAATGGGCACTCTATGAACCCCACATCCTCTTGGTACCTGAGGCATCCGTAATGTGCTTGAACCAATCCTATTGCCATACCTCAAGCACCTCTATCGTCAACTGAAATCTTCGGTATCGACCTCTATGAGAATTTCAGTCCCAAACCTCCTGTTCAAGATGTCGACGACCCAGAAGCTCAACCCCCGTACCTTTCCACGCCCGCCACTCTGCGAACGTACCCAACGCCACTTGCAAGTAGTCTGGAACGGCACCACCATCGCCGAGACCAAGGACGCTTTCTGGGTACTAGAAACCTACCACCCACCAACCTACTATCTGCCTCCATCCTCCCTCAAGATTGCCTTGCAGCCCACGGCCCGCTCTTCATTCTGCGAATGGAAGGGCCGCGCGACATACTATTCTCTCTCGAACCCGGCGAATCCGGGGGAGACTGTGAGGGATCGTGTGTGGAGTTATGATTCTCCGACGGAGGGCTTCAAGGGGATTAAGGGGTATTTGAGCTTTTATGCGGGGCCTTGGGATTGTTTCGTTGACGGTGAGAAGGTCGAGGCGCAGCCGGGCGATTTCTATGGAGGTTGGATGACGTCTGATATTGAGAGGGAGTTCGTGAAGGGGGCGCCGGGGACGAGAGGGTGGTGAATGCGTTTGAGAGGGTTTGAATTTAGGCGTCTGGCAGTTGATAATTCGTATAGAACAAGCTGGATTATGATTAAAGTCGACATAATCATGTCATCGCCATGGGTTCCCTCTCCTCAGCTTCGTGGACCAAGCCCTCCACTTCGGTCCAACGGTGAGCAAGATTAGTGTCCCGCACATGACTGGCGTTGCGATGAACCAGAAGAAAGTCTCGCTATGCTCCATAACGCTAGGCATTGGGTCGAAGTTCATGCCGAAATAGCTCGTCAAAAACGTGAGAGGAAGGAAGAAACTCGACACGAGGGTCAGCTTCCGCACGCTCTCATTTTGGCTTGCGGTGATACTGTTGAAGATAAGCGAAGAAAGGTTCTCGGCCGAGCGGATGCTCATTCGCGTCGAGTTGGAGAGGGTCTGGATGTGATCCTGAACGTCTTGGAAATAGATCCGTGCCATTGGCGAGATCTGAGTGCTGGGGAGTTGAATGCGGGAAGGCGAACGTTCACCTGGAGAACCGCTGGCGGAATCGGGGAGCTCTGCTACTGGGCGATGATCACATAGTGTTTTCACAAGACCGCCGATGGAGATGGTGTTGTTGAGAAGTAGAGTCAGGCCGGAGCGTAGGACGTGGAGTTGCTTGGACTGCGGAATCCTAGGGTTGTAAAGAACGGCGCGCTCCAACTCCTCAAATATCTCGGCAACGGCGTGTCCAATCGGCAGAGAGAGATCTACCGTCGTGTCCACAACAGCTTGAAGGAGCATTGATGGATCATTACTAGAGCGTACTACTGTCTGGGGGGATTGTAGTCTGGCGAGAATTGGCGTGAAGACGTCTTTTCCAGAGTACTCGAATATGGTAATGACTGTCCCGTCTTCAGTGAGAAACGCAGATACTTGCTCCCACGACAGTCCGAACTTGTCTGAAGCCAGCGACCGGGATCGGGGGCCATTGGCCTTGAGTCGACGGTGACGCATCACTGACTTGTGAGTGTCTCCTTTAGATGCGCGTTCGCCCCCATGGAAAGGCTCGACAAGCTTGACCATGTTGAGCTCAACGTAGCAGTGATTCTCGTACCAGTTCACCTTGGTAGGAGTTTGCAGGTCCATTACATCTTCCAAGGCCAGGGGATGAAGATTCTTGTGAGTGCCCAAGCATCTCACGACTTCTGGCTCGATGCCATTAACGTAGATCCAGCGACAAGCCGACCAGGGCGGCTTCGGGTTGTTCGTCAGAAAGTCCGCAAGAGAGGCACTACTTGGGTTGTGCGATGCTAGGCGATCATGGGAGTAGTCGACGACATGGATGTCGACCTTCGACTTCGGAGTAAGATGAGACTTGCCCTGGCCGACTGCGGGATCAAAGCCTGGCTCCGAACCCACCGCGGGGTCCCAACGCTGGAAATAATTGCTGTCTGTTGTCGCCCATCGCCGCGAAGGTCCCTGTGATAGCACGACCGCTCTGAGTGGCGATGATCCGTTCAACGCCCGTCGAGGTGTGCGTGGCGTGCTCGAAGATGCCGATAGCCTGCCGAAGAAGGGCTCAGAATGGATGCTGCATCTTTGCGGCGCCCTGGGCAACACGCGCCCGGCAGCTGATCTCTGTCGTCTGCATACGAGAGCAACAGCGCTCTTTATGGGCGTCATGGAGCGTGGAAGCGGCAAGCCGCAAGCATGTTGCTGTGAGTGTTTCGTGCTGTCATCTGCGTGCGGAGGAAGAGAAACACGGACCACCCTTCCCTTGTCTTCCCCAGGCTGGACCCATGCAGCGCTGACTCGCGCGACTCCGACGTCGCTGCATGTCCCCTCTATCTTATCAGATTGCCCTATGCGTCACGCGAAACGCCGCCAATTTTTCCGCCCTGACCATCCCCAGCGGTTAAGGTATCTGGCCATTGGCTTCGTCCTCCTCTCTTCTCACATCCACACACATCACACACATACACAATGTCTAAGCAGAAAGTCTGTCTGGCCTACTCCGGCGGTCTGGATACCAGCTGTATCCTCCGCTACCTCCTCGTAAGTTCGCAACTCGTACATACCGCGTAAGCGGTGAAGCTACCTTGTTGTCCGCGAGCAATTGGCTGACACCGCACAGGATGAGGGCTACGAGGTCATTGCCTTCATGGCCGACGTTGGCCAGGAGGAGGACTTTGAGGCTGCCAAGGAGAAGGCTCTGAAGATCGGTGCCAGCAAGTGCTACATCGAGGACGTCCGCAAGGAGTTCGTTGAGGAGCTCTGCTTCCCGGCCATTGCTTGCAACGCTATCTACGAGGTTGGTCCGATCCCTTGCGAACATTATAGACTCGGCGAAGGGAAGTGACTCACATATTTGCAGAACACCTACCTCCTCGGTACCTCGCTCGCCCGCCCCGTCATCGCCCGCGCCCAGATTGCTGTCGCCCAGAAGGAGGGCTGCTTCGCCGTCTCCCACGGCTGCACTGGCAAGGGTAACGATCAGGTTCGCTTCGAGCTGGCCTTCTACGCTCTCCAGCCCAGTATCAAGGTCATCGCGCCTTGGAGGGACCCCGTCTTCTACAACCGCTTCAAGGGTCGCAATGACCTCCTCGACTACGCTGCCGAGAAGGGCATCCCCGTCTCCAGCACCAAGAGCAAGCCGTGGAGCATGGACGAGAATCTGGCACACTGCAGCTACGAGGCTGGCATTCTCGAGGACCCTAACATCACTCCTCCTGAGGACATGTGGAAGCTCACCGCCGACCCGACCAAGGCTCCCGATGCGCCTGAGGACTTCACCATCCACTTCCAGAAGGGTCTCCCCGTCAAGCTTGAGTATGACGGTGGCAAGAAGAGCGTTACCGAGCCCGTTGAACTCTTCCTGACGGCCAACGCCATTGCCCGCAAGCACGGTGTCGGCCGTATCGACATTGTCGAAAACCGCTTCATCGGCCTTAAGTCCCGTGGCTGCTATGAGACTCCTGGCCTCACCATGCTCCGCGCCGCTCACGTCGACATCGAGGGTCTCGTCCTCGACCGTGAGGTTCGCGCTCTCCGTGACCAGTTCACCACTTTCCACTACGCCAAGATCCTTTACAACGGCCTCTACTTCTCGCCCGAGCGCGAATTCCTCGAGGACAGCATTACCTCTTCCCAAAAGACCGTCAACGGCTCCGTCCGCTGCCGCGCCTACAAGGGCATGTTCAGCGTCATTGGCCGCTGGTCCGACACCGAGAAGCTCTACGACGAGAGCGAGAGCTCCATGGACGAGATTGGCGACTTTGCACCGCAGGACACCACCGGCTTCATCAGCGTGAACGCCATCAGGCTTAAGAAGTTCGGCAACAAGAAGGAGGAAGAGGGCCAGAGCCTTGTCACCAGGTCCGCTTAAGCATGGCACCGGGACAATGCTTGTCTTCTGTAGTATAGATCGTCAAGGATAGCTCACAGTATGTGATATGAGGCATGCCAGTAATTTGTGTAATCGACAAACCAGTGTCAAAGTGTGCCCTTGTTTGTCCATTTGCAACATGACCACCCGAAGACATCAGGACATTACCGAAACCTCAGTTGACTTCAAAAAGAGAACTTTTCGGGGGCTTTTGCAATCTCAGAGCAGTCGCGGCGTTCGAGACAGGATAATGCTGCTGCACATTGTTTGACCGTGAATGGCTGACTTCCAATGAAACCCCCTCCCACCTGTGATCTCATCAGTCAGTCTGAGTGAGAGCAAGTAGCTGCGCGAAATTGATTGTCTCTGGTAGATCGCCTCTCCCACTCTCCCTCTGAAGAGTCTCTCAATCTCGGAAAAGCTCGGGCTTATAATTAGCGACTGATGGACCCTTGCGATCGCCACCATCTCCAGATCTTGCTTGCCTACTACTCCTGCCGGGCAGTCTTTGAACCTGCGACATTCAAATTCACACGCTATCAACCGCCACAGACCCCTATCTCCTCTTCAAATACACCTTTCTACTTCTAATTTGCGAGTCTAATTGCTTCGCATCCACAACACATCACACCATGGGCTGGTTCTGGGCAGACACCGCGCCGATCGCTTCGTCGTCGCCAGTTGCGCCTCACCCCATGCCCAAGGAAGGCCTCTCGCCGCCTGTAAGTCGAGCGCGCTCATATCACACTGCTCACAAAGTTGTCGCTGACCTCTTTCTAGCCAGAATGCCCCATGCACAAATCCGGCAACTCACCCTTCACACCTCCTCCCGCGCCTCCAGCGCCCGCCGAAGTCACGAAACCTTCCTCTCGAACGGGCGCATGCCCCGTGAACCACGGCCAAGCATCTGCACCTCCTGCGTCCTCACCCTCATACGTCTCCAAGCTCAACCCTCTCAACTACATGCCCTCCTTCATCTCAAACACTCGCGAGTTCGATGAGCACCAAGCCGTCTCCCTCCCGCTGGAGCGCGAGCCCTCAACCATACCGCGCGGCGACGGCGCTGGCAACTGGGAATACCCCTCGCCCCAACAGATGTACAATGCCATGCTGCGCAAGGGCTACACCGACACGCCTGCCGAGCACGTCGAGGCCATGGTCTCGGTCCACAACTTCCTCAACGAGGGCGCCTGGGAGGAGATCCGCGAGTGGGAGCGCCGCTTCGGCAGCGGGCTAATGAAGGGCTGGGAAGAGAGCCGCCGTGGCGAGGAGGGTGCGGCGCTGAACGCTATGCTGCAGGCTATGAGGGACGATGGCAAGACAGACATGTCGCTGGAGCCGCGACTGACGCGCTTCATGGGCCGGCCCAACGAGCGCACGCCCAAGGCCCGCATGCTGTCGTTCATGGCCAAGATATATCCATCGGAATTTCCGGACAACCCGCCTTTCGATCGCCACGACTGGTTTGTGGAGCGCAGGCAGCCTGATGGGTCGAGCAAGGAGATTCGCTATGTCATTGATTACTACTCTGGTCCTCCGGAGCCGAATGGCGAGCCGGTCTTCTACCTTGATGTCCGGCCGGCTGTTGATGGGCCGGTCTCGGCATGCGAGAGGATGATGAGGTGGGGTGGTGATGTCTGGTGGAGGGCTAGTGGTGGCAGTGTCAGGGAGGAGTTGGCGAAGCAGAAGAACGCTTTCAAGCAATGAAAGGACCAACTCTGGAGCATTGTCTCCATTCGCCCGCGTGTATGTTTAGGTGGGGTGCTTGTTGAGGGTCTGCATGTTTTGTTCTAGCGTCGGTGTTTTGGTTTTTGGGCTGTTGGGGTGTAAGATGATTTGTGGATGCCTGAGTATGTAATAATGTTGTTCTACACTCTACAAGCGGCTTTGGAGAGTTCTTTCCGCGAAAGCCTCTGAAAACGTCTCTAGCACAAGAGTTTCCCACTCAATGCTGGCCTCCTAGCGTTGTGCGTCCTTCAATGGGAGCAGGTAGGGCGCTCGTACAGAAGCATAGCGCACCACTTTCTGATCGTCTTTCCAAGGTGGTTTTGTCTAACCACCTTCAAAACAACTCCCTCGTTCGTCGACCACCCTGGTTGCACCAATCGCACTGGACGGTGTCAGCCGTCGTCCATATACGCCGAGAGCACACATAAAATTCACCTCCGTTTCCGATGACCCTTCGTTATCAACAATGCAGTACTCCGTCCTGCAAAACTGACACCTGCGCATGTATCTTGCTTTGCACGCCTCGCACGTCCGCCCGCAGCCGAAACAGTCCCGGTGCACGCCAATCTGTGTTGCGAAAAAGAAGAAGTCAGTCTGCGCTTCCGTGCGATGAGTCTGGACGCGGAACACTTGGCTTGTGGACGAGCAAAGAGACTCTAGAACCGATTTTCATCCCCAGAACCCATCCGCGGACATCATCATCTCCCCCACCAGGCAGTGTTCCACGCAGAGCTTCGAGTATACCTTTACTGGTGCACCACCGCCAGTTGTCGCGGGGCCCGAGGGCGTAGGGCCAGGACCGCCCCATTCGACGCTTTGGACATGTGGGGTGGGTATTGTGGAAGTATTCGAGATCGGGACTTGAGGGATCGATGTTTGAGCGGCACGCGCTACGGGCTCTGCGTAGCACGATTCGCACCACCACCGGTTGCACCGCTCGCACCATCGGCCGCGGAGACAGTCTTCGCAGCGGGTGAAGAGAGGTGGCAAAGTGGCGGTTTCGGGGTCAGGCTCAGGTCTCTGCGCTGCGCGGACGGTCGAGGAGTGCGTGGGTGGTGGTGCGAGTAGTGGGAGAGCGTCTTCGTGGCTGTGGCCAAATAATGCAGGACCTTCAGGGCTGTCGCCACATGTTTCGCACCCTGACGGGCCGAGAGCTATGCTCGCCATTCGGGGCGGGAGATAGTCTCTACTAGTAGTCTGCGTGATGTCATGTCGAGGACCTTTGCAGAGCACGGCGTCGAAGGCAATGATGCCTTGACTGGCCTGCAGTGTGTCGGCCCATTCGTTTGTTGGCCGGATGAGAGTTCGTCCTGTGCGACTGTACCAGCGCTGCTGGTCGGAATCTGGTAGGCTTTCGTTCAGAATCGCAGACGAGCGAGAGTTCCACTCGGCGCCGATTTGAGCGCCTTCTGTGGCAAGGACACCGGTTGGAGGACCAGGCGCTGGGCGAGTCGGCGCCGTGTCCATAATCATCAAAGTACGCGGATTATCCTTGTGACCGAAGACATACAGACCCCGCAATTTCGGTGATCCATCTGGTCGTCCGGGTCTGACGGCGTACCGCAAGACTTGCTGCAGTTTCGTGTGGTTGAGATGCTTGCAGTCTCTCAGGCTAAGAATCCTTACGCAGAAGCGATCTTCTGCGATGACTTCTCGGACCAGATCGGCCGGCACGGAAAGACCATCGAGGATGAGAGTGTGGATGAAATGCAGCACGCCTTTGTTATGCAGTCGTGAGAAGATCCCTCGCAGTGGACCGGAGTAGAAGTCATCTTCGGTCAGCGCTTCGTCCATGCGCTCGGCGCGCCATGAGATTCCGCCGGCGTCGATGGGAGAGGTGTCGATCGTGGCAGACTTTGCTCGAGAGAGGTCTAGATGCCGCCATGCTTCTGGGTGCGTGTAGACGAGAATTTGAAAGGCCCGGTTCACGCGGGAAAGGGCCAGCAGTGATGAGATGGGTAAATATGGTGCTGTTTGCCGCAGGACTAGGTTTATTGACAGCAGGTCAAGGAGGGGATGTGATGTCTGCTCCATGATACACTGTCATTTAGAGGAGGCGTGCGTGAACTTTCAGCAACAATCGCAATATGTTGCCCATGGATGCGCGAGGTGTCTCCATCTCGAGTTGTGGAAGACCGGCTGTCCATCTTCGGCAACCGAACGTCAACTTCGACGGCGTCATCCATGGCCTGTGGCGCCAAGCGCAAAGGACAACTGCCTTCGTCTGAATCCCCGCGCAAGATCAACAAAGTGTATTGTCAGGTCGCACGCCCTTTTGAGATATTAGCATTTGGCGCTGTTATTATGTCAGCCGACTGTGTGGAGCATTGGCACATAGATAATCTGTTCAAGCTAACACCCACACGCCCTCGAAGAATTCCACATTGTCATACTACAACAAGCCGACGAGGAAGACTCAAGGATTCATGTGCAATTGATGTTAGCAGATCACACACGGTTTTAGGTTGCATGCGTGCTGATTAGATTACCCTACCTGGCTGCCACGCGCCTTTATAAGGGTACAGTAAAACAGTCCATGTAGCCATGCACGAGAAAGCACGTTGAATCGTAGCACACATGTATCAAGCAAAAGCTCGTGCGATGCAATGTTACTGGACCGCATAGTTGATGTTTCGTTTCATTGCTGCAATAGCTGGTCATTAACCGGGTCGGTGGTGGACGTCAGCTGGCACGTTGCAAGGAGCCTGTTAGTGAGCCTCCGAGTCCTGAGGGTGAGCGGTGACGGGGTTCGGAGTAACCTTACGTGGAACTATATGTTGAAGTCGCACTTGACGGTCTAGAACCTTTTCACACGGCGTTCTCATCGCGGGGTATCTGATTCTCAACCATGGCCTTGATAGGCAAATGCAAACGAGGACCCCTATGTCTACACGGATCTCAGATTGGCACCAGGTGTCATCTCGATCCTGCATATTTAGCGACGGGCCGTAGCGCATTGCGTGGAAAGCATGATGTCGTGCATGCGTGAGATCACAGGAGCCCGGTGCACTGGCACAGAGCGACGGCAGTAGGAGTGGCATGGATGTGTGCCCCCCGACACGCCGGCAGCAGTCTCATAGTATCCGCCTTATCGTGGATGTAAATGTGGCATTGAGTAGCTTGGCAAATGGCAGATTTTGAGCATGGGACTACGCGCATACGCTAGCATGGAAGGGGTATATGCACATGGAGGTCCGCAAGGATGTGCAGACCGCGTTGTAAAAAGCGTCATTGGAACCTGATTCGGTCTGCACAAAACGCTGCCATGCCTGCTCAGTAGTGACAGCCTAGTCTCGGTCACTACCTTACTCATCTGCCGTTTGAGCACCCGGCCGACGATCGTATGCGTCAAGTGGATAGAGCCTCGTGCACCTGTAGGCTCTCGTCCAACCCTCGCGAAGGAAGATGATCGCCGCCGGGTGCTGATCACGACTCGCCATCGCGCCCGGCGAGGGTGACGGGCTGACGGCGCTGCGGATGCGATTGCAGCAGATGCGCGCCCTCCACCGCCCTGCTACATGCGGGCGGTATAGCTGTCAGGTACTACCTTAACGCTGTGAGCGTTATGTCCAGCTTGAGCGGCTCTGCAGCCAGTAAAGATCACCATTGCTCGCGCCAGCGATTGCACGCGCGGTAAGGTATTAGGATATATGCGACCCTACCCTACGCTCGAGCCGTCCGCTGAGGTCCGTCGCATGGCATCCATCAATGCCGTCGTTGGCGCGTCAATTTTCATGTCAATGCTCGCCTGTCCTCAACGGCCAAACACCCTCCATTGTGCTGCACGCAGGGTTGCCTTCCACCCACGGGCCTGTTCTGGGCGGGAAATGTAGGTGGCTTCACTGTCCTGCAAAACATGCACAATCCCAGATTCTATACCGGAGCCCACTCAGCCAGATCTTCATCGGTGGCGGAAGAAGGAGTGCATCAATAACGCGACTTGAAGCCCACGATCGCTGCATTCCGCCGGCCTGTCTACCCTGCGCATTCCGTTATGCCCGGTGAGAGCAGCTTCTTGGTCTGGCTGCCAGGCGATGACACCACAGAGCACAAGAAGAAGTCGGCGGGCGTCGTGAGAGCGAAAGCCGCCGCCTGGGGCCACAGACACACGAATCGCAAGTCCAGGCTGACCTCATCGGCCTGGCAGGACCTCCAGCACCTCGCGCCCTCCAGCTTCTTTCAGGTATGTCCACTGCCCATTGCGTGCTTTACACTCTGTCTGGCCGTACCAGGCTTCTACATCCACCACGGCAAGCGGATTGCGAGTCAATTCGGCACCGACAGTTGCTTTCTCAGAGGCTTACACCTTTGCGTTCACAGTTCCCTGCTCAAAGCAATGATGGTGACAAGCCTCACTCCGCGCCTTCAGCGGAGGCTGGCGACAGCCATCGCCGAATATCGAAATGCAAAAGACAGCCTTTTCCCCCAGACGTCCTCCTGCAGTCCCCGTCCCTGACGGGGGACGAGCGATTCGGTCGTCAGCTACATTTTGTGCTCCCGCGCTTTGCAGCCATTGCTGGCGACACGAGCTTGACTGGCTGCTCGGAGTCGCTCGACGAAACGAAGAACCGCTCCTCCAGGGTGCCCTCAAAGCTCTCATAGCGGGACTTGACCGCACCGCTCCCGTTACCGTCCAGCGTCGGCTATGCGCAGATGTTCTACCTTCCACCAGACGTTGGCTGTCCCACCCAGATGCACTTCTCAGCCACAGCACGGTATACCTAATCTTCCTGCTTTCTTTCCATGAGCTTCTGGTTTGGAACAACTCAAAGGCTTGGATGATGCATATCTGGGGTCTTTCAAAGGTCATTCATGTTCAAGGCCCCCAATCTTTCACCGCGCCTTTTGCATTGCGTACATTTTGCTTCTTCAGACATTTCTCGGTAAGTCCTATCAGCTGTCGCATGCGCCTTGTGTCTTTCTTACATTTGACAGATCGCTCTCGACATCTTTCTCCGCCGAAAGTCTTTCCTTCAAGAGCCCGCTTGGATGCATCATCCTTGGTCCGAAGACGGGGAGAAGGACCTGGTCGATCAGGCGGTTGACATTCTAGTCTACGTCCCCGGACTGATAGAGAAAGCAGACCTTGTCATGGCGGGTGCCGAGAGCCCGACGGTCTTGCAATCCGAAGCCGCACGTCTGGTTAGTGAGTTATGGGCATGGAGGACGCGCTACCTGAACCCCTACTGCCGCTCGCAGTTTGGCGAGGTCCTCAAATTTGACGCTCTCGCACGCTCAGTAGCC
>JAKLND010000081.1:0-97948 GCA_022813125.1 Septoriella neoarundinis | reverse complement strand
GTCCTCGCCCGCGCGGTCGTGCTCCACCTTACCACCTGGCTTCTCCTCCTGCGCTTCCGACCGGGTGAGCAACTCCTGTGGCCTGTCAAGGATCTCGTCGATACCGTCCTGAAGATCTGCGACGAGTACGCGTACCGCCAAGAGGGCGCGGGGGTGTTGCCTTGGACTTTCTCGATCCGCGTCGCCCTCTTCACCGCCACGGATGATACTTCGATGCCGAGAGGACGTGAACTTTGCACTCGGCTGGAAAGCAGGTGTTCGATGAAGATGCTGAGTGATATCATGGAGTCACTACCAGGTCGCAATACGAAGATGCAAATTCATGATACGTCTGCCGGCACAAGCCAAGCCGCTCGGCCAGGATTTTGAGATTTGTAAGTTGAATGAACTTACAGCTCACGACGTTCGCATCTCAGTGTGAATGCGACGCTATTCTAGGCTCAACACTGCGGCCCTAGGAATCCCCTTGAAATATGAACAACGTCTGATAACTACCAATACGGAATTACTACATCTCCCAGCGTTGACCTTGCATAATGCCGGAACCTAGTCTGCCATCCATCCAAGATCATCATGAAGCAGACCCAACCTCACTTTCGCTAGGTCCAATCACGCACTTCTCCGGCCCAGAGAGATCATCCTGCAGACTGTTCGACACTAGTGTCCACACATTCGCATCGTAAGTCTCGCCGATGTGACCCACCGCGTCAGTGGGGCAAAAGTCCTGCACGTACAAATTCCGCACGCCCTCTTCGCGTAAGAACGCCGTCTTCGTCGGCGTCACCAGCTCGTCGGACTTCGACGTCAAAATCGTGTAGCTCACGCCTTCCTGCGCAATTGGTCCTTCGTTGAGCTTCTTCACGGCCGTGCCGTTAGGCAGAAGGTCGGAACAGGCTGGGCAGCCGACGAATTTCAGTGCGGCGGCCAGCGTTGGATCGGTCACTTGGCTCGCGACTTCGGTGATGTTGTTGAGGCCAGGGAAGTTGGTGCCGTGCGTTGGGGGTGCGATGGCGAAGACCCGCTGCACGATGTCGCTGATGCCGCCAAATTTTGTCACGTAGAGTGTTTGAAAAGCGCCTTCTGAATGGCCGACGAGGTCAACTTTTGGCGCCCTGGTCCTCCAGTGAACTTCCTTGACGAAGTTTGCGAGTTCGGGGTATGATTCAGCAACAGGTTTGAGCCCGCCTATGGATGTGAAATTGCCGTATTCGCCGTACGTGATGCTAAAGGTGCAGTAGCCTTGGTTTTGCAAGTGCTTCTCGAGTAGGTTGATGTCTGTGTAGTACGTTGCTCCCAGGCCATGCATCAGGACGACAGGGTTGGGATGCGTGTAACTGCGGCAGGTGAAGTCATTGTGTGTGACGTTGCTGGTGACTGGGGCCGATTTAACATGGTTGGCAAGGAGGGCAAGTGCTGGAATCAATCGCAAGGCGTTTGCGAGCATGGTGGAGGATTGTGAGATGTAATGGAGTGATCAGGAAGCAACGGATTTGGGATGATTGTTGATAGAGGCCATCTGCGCAGTCGTGGACGACCAATCCATTAAGGTGAAGTCATTGGTGTTCGCCAGTCTCATTGCATGACTCTTACAGAATCCTACTGCACGGTATCTACATTCACAACGCTTTCAGATCCTAGGTATCATAGCATGCAGGATCCTCTGCGGGTCCGCAACTGGGGCCGCATTGACATGATCGACGCTCAATGATCTGACAGCCCGAAAGCGGCTGACGGGGATCCCTTCCTCCGGCAAGATCGACGATAACTCACAAGTGTGAGCCTCGAACGTTCTGCGATGCACGACCGCTTGCAGTGACGAATCGGAGCTTGCTCATCGTTTTCGAATGGTTCAGAAGTCGCCAAAGTCCTCTGATAGTATGGTTGGCGATATCGAGCCACCATGTGCTCACGGCAACGAATCCCGCAACTCATCCGTCTTGGCCTGAAGTCTTATACAGATCGGATCGCCTGAAGGCATCAACCGGGAGCCAATGCCCGTTGAGTAGAAACGACGTTGCCGATTGCCCGTATATCTCGTGGAAGCTCACGTGGCTCAAGCGAGACATGTGCTCAGTTCTACCGGTCTGCACGTACCTCGATGTCGGGACAGCGATATAAGCAGACGTCACGCTGTCCTCACCGTGACGCAGCGCGGATTGTTGAGCGCATGGATCGCTGTTGTCATGATGAAATGGCTGCAGTTGCTATGTTGCCATGTACAATATTCTACGAGATCCTGTTCTCAATGCGGATATTTCGCGCTTACCAAATCGCCAAAACGCCCTACCGGATATTGAACACGCATGAGATGGCTTGTCCCGGCCCGTGGTGGAGTCGAAAAAAAAAAAAAAAAACTTTGAAGTACGCTCCTCACTTCACGAGGTTCTCGCCGGCCTTCCGTATCCGCTCAGCAGCAATGTTGACCATCTCTTGGGCACCCTCAAAATCTCTGGCCGCCAGCTTGCTTCTAATCGCCGGGAATGCTTCATCGGCCACGCGCCATTCTTGTGGCCCGTGGAGAACGTGCTTGTACTGTTCTCGGCCCGGGATACCATATTTCCTGCCCTTGGACTTGTGAGCGTCCGGGTCGGGAAGATCAAGGAGGTCTGATTCGAAGTTCGTTATGCGGTCGTTGTAATCGAGGCGCCGGAAGGTGTACGCGTTGGTTTCGAGCCCACCGCGGCCAAGAACCTGACGCGTCCAGGTATCTTCAAACTCGTGGAACTTCGCTGTTGCGGCTTTAAGGCTCGCGGTGGCATCTTCAAGAGGCTTGAAGTCGAGTGTCGCGCTTGTGAGCTTGCTGCTGGGCTTCCCGGCAGCAGTTGCCCAGGTAATCTGGGCATCCGTGCGCAAACTTTCGATGTAGCCAGTAATAGAATCGGCGTAATGGTTCAAGTCGTATGGCAGCAGCGGACGGTCTGCGACATCTAGAATGAGAAGTGCCCAGATTTGAGCCAGAGCTAGGTGGTAAGGGAGTCCATTGGGATCGCCGAACTTTGACATCCATTCCATGGTCTCATAGCATGAGTGTGCTGGATAGCCGTTTTTGAGTCCATCGAATCCAAAATCGATACTAGAGGTTCCTGCGATGTCTTGGAAGGCCACATAATCACCGTCAGCACCCAGGCCCTGCATTCGAACTTTGCTTTCCTCCCACAGTTGCTTGATGGAGTTGTTGGTGTTTGGATCGGTAACACGATCAAGGACCCGGAGAAGCGAGCGCTCCCATGCCGGACTTCCTCCAGCGCGAAAGTTGGAGCCAGAGACACCGGCTCCCACATTCAGGTAGGCAATCGCATTGCCGCGGAGATACTCGACATTATCCTCAACATACTCGGTGCTTCCCATCATGTTGAACTCACCAGCATCCCAGCTGGCAAATTCGATGGTACGCAGCGGCCTCCAGCCAAGCTTGCGAAGCTCACCGAATATCCTCACCAGCTCCATCATGACTGCGGAACCAGAACCGGCGTCGACGGAGCCGAAGCACCATGAATCTCGATGGTTTCCGATGACGATCTTTTTGTTCGGCGTTTCAATGCCCTGAATGAGTCCATGAAGGTTCCAGATCTTTTGATGTGTCGATTCGTCGTTGAGATTCTTCAGGTGTACCACTGGCGCCTCACTGGAGACGTTCCCAGATGCCCATTGTTTCATGAACCCAGGAGGTCCGCCAACCCACTTCTCAGGCACATCGAATCCGTGACCTTTGAGAGCCCTCACCAGAGGCTCTGCGTCTCTCCATCCGATCGGCAAGCTTGGGATGTTGACCAGTCGAGGGTTGTCCTCCACGTCCACGCGCTTCGCTCCTTCATTGCTCGCCCAGCCAGGGGTCAACGGATCTCCAATTACCCAGCTTACCAAATTGACAGACTCACGCTCCACAGCATCGGTAGGCCGCCATGGGCCTGCTGGCCAGATTTCTCCCTTACCCGCGCCATCCATTGCGGGGTCTGAGAACATGATCACGCCAATACACCCAGCATCCTGCGCCGCTTTGACCTTCAACCCCGGCTCTTCCTGTGAGACGTGATAGCGTACAAGCGCGATCGTGCCGTTGAGCTCCACCCCATGTGTGCTCAAATACTTGAAGTCCTCTCTGCTTCCTCCGTTCGCGTAGACCAGAGGACCTTCGACTTCCCCACTCTTGCTGTGACCATGCCATGCCAGCGTCTGCGCCCGATTCGGAGTCGCAGGCGAAACATCGTTCTCTTCAACTGCAGCCTTCCACCTGCTCGTTTCCGGGCTCACAATCTCCACACTCCTCCCATCTTTCGTCGGATAATTGAGATACACGAAGTATGACCACAGCTTGATATCGTCAAACATGCCCTCCTTGATCCACTTCTCTTCCATCCAACGGGCCAGGTACAGATCGCCTTCGGTTCCAGCGACGTGGTCGAACGATGTGATGTGCCGTAATGCCTCCTCGATATTCTGCACGTCCAGGTGATCCTGGACGTAGCTTCGCACAGATTCCGGATCGAAATGCATACCCATTCGCGACATGCTGGAAGGGAAGATATCCATGGCGAACAGCACCCAAACCAGCGCGAAGATCGTGAAGAGACCGAACAATCGTGCAAAATTCGCCGCACCCATGCTGAGACCCTCTGGTAACCGCACACTCTCTCGTAATCGGCTGAGCCTAGAGCCAGTTGTTGGTTGCGCTTCCGCCGAGTCCCCATCCGTAGCAGCGACAGGCGAATAAAACGATCGGAACGAAGGTAATCGAATGGCCGACAGCGTCGCCGAGAGATTCGTCAGTCCCTGCGATATCTTACTCCGTAACCTTGCGCGATGATAGAGTCTCGCCTGCCCTCGGTTTCCACCCTCGCTCTCACCAGGTTCCATGTAATCGAATTCTTCCACCTGCCGCCGCGCTCCCTCGCCGTCCTCCACCATCTCCGGCACGCTCAGGTCCGACTCTATACTCGAACGCGCCGACTCCACCGTCGGCGCCCGGTACCCTCCGGCTCGCGTTCGAGAGTTTGCATTACTGCTGCTGCTGCTCTCACCGAGCAAGCCTTGTCGCTCCGCATCGTCGCTGACTTCAGTGGGACCACGACCGTGCTGCGCGACGGCTTCTTCGTACGAGGGGATGGGCGCATTGGCGTATCGGTTGTCTTCGATCTCGACGGGAACGCCCATTCTCGAGAGCGTTCGGGAGCCGCGAGGGCTGGAGCTGAAGTTGGGATGTGGGAGGTGGTGTAGAGGCAGAGGGCGATTATGTCATGGCTGTTGTTTGCTGGGTGCGCGTCCGAATGGGGTGGATAGTCTAGGGATCCTGTGGCGGTAGGGATGTTTTCAAGGTGTTTGGGTAGTTTGCATGCGAAGATGCGAATGATTCCGGTTCTAGTCCTCCGGATCGTCAGGCTGGCCGGGGCTTCACCCTGATTGCGCGCTGGGCTGCCGACCTCCTCCACGCAGCGCCTCGCTGCCAGCGCTCCGTCGCCGAGGCGGGCCAAGATGCCGTCCGCGAGAAAGCTGCCTTGGCTGTTGCCGAACAACACCGCCGCGTTGTCCTCTCACGTCCCTATAAGCATTGAGATGCAAGAGTTCATACTGCCTTCACAGATTTTGCATATTGTTTGAAAATGTTTGAGAGTTCAGGAGAGATGAATCATCTATGCCAACCAGTGAAATGACTGAACACGCGATCAACCACTAACTATCTCATTTTCACATGTTCACCCTCGTCCCTTCGTGCAATTCAATTAACCACGACAATGAGTGCTATTCGGCAGTTTCATGGTTTGTTGAGGAAAACGTTTCAGTACCCAGCACCTCGTCTAGTCAAAATGGTATTACCTTGTCAACTTCCTTTGCCACTGGCTTTGCAGGAGACAGCTATTTGACGTTCCCCGTTCTCATAGAATAGATATATGGCCTGGCACCCACGACAGCCATTTGCCCTCACTTCTAGGGATCGATTGCGTAGCACTCACATACGATACAGGATTCCATCTTCTAGCTGTGAGCAGTAATGAAGAATGCCTCCCATTGTCGACGGAGTTCTCTGTTAGCATGCTTGTCATCACCCCTGTAATTGGTCATTGGCGAGCTCATCGCTATGTGTGTGCGTAGTTCTGGCAAACTTGCGTCGATAATCCTTTCTATTGCGAGAAGCAGTGTGTTCTCGATGACCTCCGGCAGCCGACGCATAGCTTCAGAAAGCGCATTGTTGCCTATGCCCATTGACCCATCTCCAATGAGAAAAGCAGCGATGAGAGAATGCCGGTGTGTTGAACGAAGTAAACCTCCCTCCTTGACCTTGCTCAATCCTTTTTTGATTTTGTTCCAGTCTTCCGCAATTGATTGCAGTGCGCTTTGGCAAACTTTGTAGCGAAATGTTCATCTCGTGCCGACTGACTGGGCCTGCATACGAAACTACGAGGGCGTCGAAGAGGTAGCGTATAGCGTTTTGCACTGCTGGAGGGTCTGGACGACTTTCTCATACCTTTTAGATGCCTGCTGTCAACGATCATACCTCTGTTTGGTAAGCGCTACTATCGCAAAGATATTGCTCAACGAGAATACGAAGCTCATATCCAGATCCTCTCTCAGGACGACCATGAGGACGAAGAAAGTCAAACTGCAAGGCATGAACAACCGCATAGCGTAAGCGTCAACAGGAGACTTTCAGCCTTTTACCCGTTGCTTGGCCCTGGAGACACAGTAAGCTCGGCCACAATTGCGCCTCTGTGTAATATAGAAGTGGTACTGAGGCTACACCGTGAATGCCCAGCTCCTCGAGAACCAGTGCTCCGTCGCCACCGTTCGTGTTTGGAGCATTGGTCGTTCCTAATCTTGCTGAGACCGTGTTCCCAGCAAGTGACTTAACTTCGTTTTTGGACTTTGGGATTTTCACAAAATACATTGCTATCTGCGGGAGTCCGACGGCCGCAAGCTTACGCTTTTCAGGGAATGTTCCAAGCAGCGAGAATCCGAGACGAGGATTGGAGGGACTGGGTCCTTCCCTTGTCAAGCGACCTCTCTCAGTGAGGCTAAATTGTAGGATCTAGCTCGGGGGTACCTTGTTGCGGAGCAAACGCGTTGCACTTTTGGTAAGATTCTTGCGCTATCTACAGTTTGAATCTCGAATCTGTGATTACCATAAACAGTACGTGGTATGAATCTATGACCGGAAAGGTCGAAAAAATAATTGTCGCAGTAGGTGTGTCAATGTTCGACAAAATCTACGCTCAGAGCCGACCCAAGTATCCAAAGTCCATTGACGACTACCATACCATCTCGCACAAAGGGGAATCTCCCTTACTCGTAGCGGTAGCAGTACTTGCCACCCATAGTGTCCATCAGATCGCCAAAGACTTCGTCCTGGCCAACAAAGCCAAACGCGATGCTGTCAGTCAGGTGCTTCTCCGGGCTAGGAGGGCTGTTGTTAAGGGTCGAAGTGCCGTAGATCGCACGCTGGCGCTCCTCAACGTTGAGAGCCTGCCAGATAGCCCAAACACGGTCGATCATGGCGTGGTGGAGGAAGAAGATCGGGTCGTTGGGCGACGAGTGGAAGTCCTGCATCTGGGACGGGCCACCTCCGAGCCAGTGGCCGGCACCGTGGATGCCGAGCTTGTTGTCGCCATAGAAACCTTGCATCTCGGCTTGGAAGTACTGGATGTTATCCTGGCCGAGCAGGAGCTGGGTAACATTCGCGTAGGTGTTGTACCTGCTGCTGAAGAACACGTTCAGATCACGCACCAGGCAGCGCTCGTTGTAATCGTAAGAGTTGGCGACGTTATCGCCGTACGGGCTGTCGAGCGGACCGAGAGTGCTGACGAAGCTGCCTTCGGAGAAGGGTCCAGAGTGAACACAGCCACCGCCAGTGCCAGGAGGGAAAGTGACGTCCATCAGGCCGAGGTAGGTATCGCCACGGCCGCCGACGTAGACACCATCACTGCCGAGAGAGAACTCATCGCCGTTGAAGACCTCGCTCTCGTGGGGCGCGTAAGCATCACGGGCCCAATCCCAGTAAGGCATCGATCCAGTGTAGCCGCAGAGGTTGATAAGATCCTCCTCGAAGTGTGCCACGAAGTTTCTGTGCCACGCGAGGAAATCGGCAGTCACGTGGATGTTCATGGTCATGTTGATGTGAGTGGCGACATACTCATCGTAGCGAGACTGAACACCGGGGTACGCACTCTGATCGACCGAGGTGGGGACCTGCTTGAGGCAAAGCACGGCGTCGGTGAAGCTCTTGCGGTCGTCGTTGGACATCTTCCTGAATTCAGTGCGGACGCGAGCAGTCTCGAAGGTGCAGCTGCCGTTGAGCTCGCGCTCCTGCAGGCGCTGGGTGGCGACCTTGCTGGCATCCTCGAGGGCATCGCCACCCTCGATCTCAGCGGAAGTGTAGTCAGAGAGCTGAGGAATGTAGGTGGGCGAAAGAGAAGTAGTGGAGCTTGAAGAAGAGACGGACTGCGAAGTAGAAATAGACACGCCGGTTGAAAGAGCACCGCTGCTCAGGGCAGAGCTGCTACCAGTCGGGTGGTGGCTGACGGTGCCGTTTGTGTAAGAAGTGTACGGGAAGGGGGCCTCGGTAGGCTCAGCAGCCGAAGAAGCAATCGCACTCGAGGCAGACTTGGTGTTGTAATCCTCGGGCTTGGAGTAGAAGTGCGGCTCGTGGTTGTCGGCGGGCTTGCTGTAGCCTTCGGGCTTCGAGGCACTGTCAGACGCCGCAGGGTAAGGGGCAGCGGAAGTGGCAGGCAGGCGGGACACGTGAGCGGTCTTGAAGTAGCTCCAGTTGACGGCCGGGTGGGTGGCAGACGGGTTGTCGCCAGAAGGACAGCCTTTGTTACCCTTGGCTCCATTGGCCGGGGTCGCCGCCGGGTTCATTCCAGCCGGAGCATTGCACTGAGTAGCGGAGACCGCAAGCTGGCTCGAGAGCTCTTCCTTGAGAGAGGAAATCTGGCTGCGGAGATCGACAATCTGCTTCTCCTGAGGAGCAACAGTAACTTCGGGGAGGGCATACGCCGGGACAGTGGTGGTAGTCGTGGTGTTGGCGAGCTTGCAGGCCGGGACGGCAGACGCAAGGGTCACCGAAAGGGACAAAGCGAGAGTGGTGTGGGCGTGCATGATGCCCGGTAAGGAACGTATTAAAGAGATAAAATACGAAAAATAGAAAGAATGGTGAAGAGTAGGAGAAAGAGAGTTGTGCAAGTTACCGTCAGGTCATACTTCTCGAGGCCATGCGTCCCATCTTCACAGTTTCGTCCGCATGTAGCGAAGCTCGGCGCTATCGTCAAGCTTGCCGAAAGGGATAATGTGGTAGCAGTTGCAGCAAATCGGATCTTCCGCTAGGGTTCTAGGCAGATCCTTTTGGCGAGGGCCGCTGCTCTCGGCCGCCGCCGTTGGAGGCAGACACGAGGCGCCCAGGAAGACCGGACCGATGCGAGATGGCAATGTTGCCAATGTCTGCGGAATTGGGTTGGCGTGGCCGGAGCTTCTCGTGTTCGTCGAAAGTAAAATCAGCGACAATTTTACCGGGCTGCAGTAGCGAGATGTCAAATGCAGTACCTGCATTAGCACCAGGAGGTTCATGGATGAGGTACGGCGTGACAACGTCTTATCATGCGTGCGGTTGTCGCATCTTTCTGGGACATTCCTCGCATAGAATGCTTGCGTGCGTTTTCCTCGCGAGGAAACGCCTGCAGCAATAGGGGGATGCGGTTGTGGTGGTGTGTCCCGCGGCGTCGAGAGCCGCACGCCTTGGCAAACGCTATTGTCTTGTGGAAGGTCGCCAAGTCTGCGGCGTCTTCCTACAGGCCGCAGTATCTCGCTTCGAACATCGAAATTACGTCTTCGCGTCGTCGTCTCTCCGCTGGTACGAACAGTGGACACCCAATAGTCCAATCTAGGGTTCTGACCAGGCGAGTACTGGGGCTACTGTTGCTATTATCGTATGTCGTACTCCTCAGACGTCACTCTCGCGAAACATCAGAACTGCGGCGAGGTGAAAGTATGTCTACTGTGCTCTTATCTTTCCCTGACCTGGGAACGGCGACGCACTCCCCGACAGGAACACGATGCAAATGCAAGCAAAATAGTCTGACCTGCATGATCGATCTCGCTGGCGCATAGAAATCCCCCCCACCCGAGAATGCCTATTCTTGAAGCGCCTTATACTGCCCATGACTCGGCCAACGGCTCGTCCCATAAACACCGCCGGCGGCCACGTGATGCTCTTTTCCATGCCGAAGAAATATTCTTGGCCTTCGGTGTCAGGGCATATTCAGTGGCCGCCTTGTGAAAGCAACTGAGTTTCGACGCCTCCTCCGTCCAGACTCTGGCGTACTGTATTTATCACTAGTCCACACTCAGAGGGGAGTTATGGTTTCCAATGACTTCTCAGACATTTGGTACTCCTGGAGCTCTTTCGGAAGCGTTGTGACGATTCGATGAATCGCTTGCATCAAGACAATCCGGTAGACTACGGTCCGGTAGAACATGATCGAACTGCCCGTCAAGATCGTTTCCGACCGGTCATCTTCGAGACCCCTCACTCTTGACCATGACATCGTGGGCATATCTGTCCTCTCTCCTGACATCGAAACTGCCGCGACGTACTCGGTCCCCCTATCCACCAACACTACCTAGTCATGCTTGTTCTGGCAATTATACTGAATGCCAGTATTTCTCTCACAGCAGCTCTCCAACACCGGCAGACATGGTGGGTCGACAAATCTTGCGTGTCTTACTGGGATGACGCTCGGATCGAGAACGAGAGCATGGCTTCTGCCAAATTCGATTCCATGATGGAGGAGATGACCGCGACAGTGGAGATGGGTGCTTTTCGAATGTCATTTAACGGCGAAGTTGAGCCTCAGGCTCATCGGATCTATCACGAGATATTCAAGAATAGGCCTAGGCCTGGTGATGGTGATGACATCGGCCAGATTTCTTGGGCTGCGTTCAGCGGTAGGTCGCTCAGAATCGAATTGGTTGTAAAGTCTTCCACTCGATCCTTGCTGACAATTGCAAGAGTCTTTCTGGGGTGGCAAAGGTTCAATCCAGCATTTCGAGAAAGAGACCCTCACCAATGACCACGGGCGTAAGGCTTCCGAGGTGCGAATCTACCGTGACGAAGATGCTCGTTTCAAGCTTGTTCCTGACGGAGAAGAGCAATATCCCGAGTATGGTAAGAATTCAGAACGCGGACCCGAGTTCAAAGAATGGGAAGACACAATCAACAAGATACGCGCCAACGGTCGGCTGGGTTGTAGTATTCCCCGTACGTTCGCTACGACGAGCGGAGGAAGAGCGGGTCCTGGAACGGACGATCCGGATCATGAGAACAATTGGAGACGGACGAGTATAACGGCGAGCTCTCTCTACCCCTACTACGTCAAGTAGACCGGGAATCTTCACTGACCCCATGTCTAGCTATGCGAGCGGTTTGGAAGAGAAACTCCAGAACAGACAGACTCGCAAATGTCGACGCTCTCCACCCGGACAAGCTAAAGGACGTGGGGAGCATGCTAATACTGCACGAGTTCCATCACCATTCACGTTACGGCAGTGAGTCTGCTCCGTACTCCGTGACGATGCCTGTCATGCTTCCGCTAATGTCCTAGATGCCTGTCATGCTTCCGCTAATGTCCTACAGGGGTCGACTACTGCATCGAGTGGGACGGCTGCCTGGCACTTGACAATGTTCATGCAATGGCGAACGTTGGAAGTATGTCGCCTGGTCTGTCACTTGGATTTCGTCAGTGCTGATTGAGCTCCAGACTATGTGTTCTTTGGCATCATGATGCAACTTCTAGAGCGCCAGCTTGTCTGGTCGGAGAAAATCGGACGTTGGGAGTTCGATCGCAATGTCCGCAAAACGAAAATATGGCGTAGAGGCGCTATTGACGCAAGTATATCGGAGCACATAATCAAGTCAGGAACTTAGATTCGAGAAGAGTGAGTAACATGACCTCCAATTCAGCGCGTATCCCGATGGACCTTTCAGCAGTGTTGGGAAACATATAATGATACATATCAGCCTAGAGATGTCTCCACAGCCGTCCATCCGCCCTTTATCTATACAGTTTGCGGGAATGAAAGCAAATAAAAACGCCGCGCTAAATGCCCCGCGTCAACAAAGCCAAAATTTGTACACACAATGTACTGTGCACAGTTTCCCAACCTCAATCTAAAATTCCCGACTCTCCCCAATCTCACACGTCCCAAAAGCCCCCTCCTCCAACCCCCTCCACTTCGCCGCCTCCTTAAGCAACCGCGGCGGCTCCAGCACATCCTCCTCCGTCAACACCCAAGTGCCCCAATGAATCCCCATGGCCCGCTTGCACTTCGTGTCCGCAAAGATGTTGACGCTGTCGTACGGGTTCGCATGCATGGGCGACATGATCCAGCGCGGATCGTAAGCGCCAATAGGAATCAGGCCGAGGTCGAAGGGTCCACGGAGCTCACCGATCTGCTTGAAAGCCGGGCAGACTGGCAGGTCGGCATGCTTCTCGCTGTAGTCGAACTCGGACGCGGGCAGTTCGGGGACGGAACGGTAGCCCGTGTCGCCGCCAAACCAGACTTTCTTGTTGCCTGAGGTCACGCTCCAGCTCGACCACAGAGTGTGGCCTTTGTCGAAGGGTGTACGCGCGCTGGTGTGTTGGCAGGGGAGGCAGCCGATGGTAGCGGTTATGTCCGGTTGGCTGGTGGAGGAAGCGCTGATGCTGGTGGTTGAGGAGTCCGAGGTGTGCTTTGAGGGTTCGGTTGAGGGTTGGGAAGAGGACAGCTTGATCTCCTGCTCTTCCCACCAGTCTAGCTCGGTGACGTTGTGGATGCCGCATTTGGTGAACCACTGCTTGTTGCCGAGCGGGACGATGAAGTGCACATTTTTGTGCTTGGCAGCGATCTTGAGGATGGTCGGATGGCTTAGATGGTCGTAATGGTTGTGAGAGATGATCACACAATCGACGAAAGGGATATTATCAACATCGCAAGGCACGTCTGTGTAGCGCTTGGGGCCCATGAAACTGAAAGGGCTGCATCTGGGCGTGAAGACCGGATCGAAAAGAACGCGTAGACCACCAGGGAACTCCACATGGTAGCAGGCATGGCCTAGCCAGGTCGCGCGCAAGTGCTCGGTTTTGCGTGAAGGTAGAAACACAGGCTCATGAACCGCAACGGTGGGAGGCGTGGTGTCCGGGCTTTTGCTCTTTCCAGTGATCGCCCTCCAGGCCATGGCCCTAATCAGCTGAGGAGCACTGCGCTCTATGTATGAGTCCCACGGGTTGACGAAGCCCTTGCCGTGCTTGTTGTGGTGTCTCTTCTCTTCAATGTCCGAGGGCTGGGCGGACTTTGCGCCTGGGGCGGAGACTGTCGCGTGGAGCAAGGCGGAAGTACTGGCGGAAGCCATGCTGGTGGTGGAGCTGAATGCGCGCCTGGTTGATCTGGCGATGCTGGTATGGGTTGCGCGAGACGGCGAGCGAGCTAGGGCAGCGCTGGCGGCGTGGTGGAGGAGACGGAGGGGTGGACGGAGGAGCATTCTAAGGAAGGGAAAGCAAAGAGCGGATCAAGGAAAGATATAGTCGGACAAAAAACCATGACGCCACCAGCACTTGGAAGGCGCGGGCTCTCGCATGCGAGGGGAATGGAATGGGGGTTTGGGCTGGTGCAGAGGTGCTGCAGACGGCGACGCAGCTGCGAGACAGCCAAAACAATTCCGCCGCCATTTTTCGGTCGCTGCCCACGGAGGAGCGGTGGGATTGCTGCCCGCTTCCGCCGGCCTCCGTCGTCTCGACTGCTTAACTCCGCCGCTTGTGCTTCTTCCATTCACTTACATTCACGCCTCCTCCATCATCGACGTGTCGAAAAGGAGGCGTACGGGCAGGCAGCAATCTTCCGCTGTCTTCGCGAATGCGGCCGCGTGCACCGCCATGCCGGGCGTTGCCGTCTGACTGTCAGCATTCTATCGCCAGGGCGTGCACTGGGAATCAGCGCACGAGGCATGCCCTGCTCGTTAGCAAGATTGCAGTGATCCTCCTCGATTCGTAGAGGTTGCCGCCGCGAGCGTCACGCCTTGCTAAGCCCTCGACAAAGGGAGTAGCTCGCATGCCTAGTCAGCGATATTGCTTCGTATCGGCTGTCCCACACTCATTACCTTAGGATGCTGTTGCAGCAGGCAGTTGCAAGGATGTCAAGCTTCTGTGATGATCGATCAACAACAAGTGAACTAGACCGCTTCGCTTGCCAGGGTATATTAGAGTGAAGACGGTACGCTCTATTATCATTACCTCACTGACTGCTATATACACTTCTTGTTACATAGCGAGTGCAGGTCGCAAGGCTGAGAGACAGGGTCCAGCTCTCAATGCCTCGGCTCAACCTCCTCCCACGTCGGCCTCCATCGGCTGCTTCATTGCCGCCACCTGCTTCTTGCACAATAAACATTGTCTCCTGTAATCAGTTTTCTATTGAAAACCACTTGATCTGATCAATCCGTGTCATTTTTCTCAAAAGTGAAAGCTTTACACTTAACAATCATGGCCAACGCACGCGCTCAGCAGATAGCTGCTCACTTGAACTGTCCGAAGGGCATGCTGAACGGTCAAGTTGCCATCATCACAGGATCCGGACAGGGCATTGGAGCCGAAACAGCCAGACTGTTCGCCAACGAAGGTGCTAAGGTTGTTGTGAGCGATATTGATGCCGGTCAGTATACTGTCTCTAAACAGCATTGAAACATTAGCAGTCAGCAGCTGACCCTCCCGTAGCTAAAGCGTCCCAAGTTGCCGAGGAGATCAAGAAAAATGGAGGCAGTGCCGTTGCCATCCCCGGTGACATGCTAGACGATAACTACATCAACGAGCTCGTCAAGAAATCCGCAGACTTCGGCTCCGGCAAAATTCACATCATCGTCAACAACGCTGGCTACACGTGGGACGGCGTGATCCACAAGGTCAGACTCTGCTCGCAACTCGATCTACTAGAAGCTCCTGCTAATTCTACTCCGATAGACAACCGACAAGCAATGGGACACCATCCTTGCCCTGCACAACACCCAGCCCTTCAAGCTCGTGCGCGCCGCAGCGCCCTACTTCCGCGTCAAAGACGGCGAGCCACGCTCCATTGTCAACGTCTCCTCAACTTCCGGGCTGCACGGCAATGCCGGCCAAGCAAACTACGCTCTGGCCAAAGCCGGTGTGGTCGGTCTGACGAAGACGATCGCAAAGGAGTGGGGTCCCGCGTTCGGCGTGCGCGCCAACACAGTGGCGTTCGGGCACATTGCCACGCGGCTGACGGCTGCCAAAGAGGAGGGCGCGTTCGTTACGACACCGGACGGTCAGAAAGTTGCATTGGGTATTCCGCAGGCGCAGAAGGCGGGGAGGGAGGCGGGCAAGGATGCTTTCAAGGATATCCCGCTCGGTAGGCCAGGCACGGCGACGGAAGCTGCTGGTGCAGTTTTGGCACTCGCGAGTCCACTGATGTCTTCTTACATAACTGGGCAGACGTTGAGTGTCACGGGTGGAAGGAATATGTAAGTCAGATAGTTGAGGAAAAGGAAGGGTGAATTTGAGATATCGTCGGAGAAAAGCATTTTCAATTCCCACGAGAGTTGTATCAGGGGTATCAATTCGTGTCGACACATCCCGTCTCCTTGCGCCTACTCTATCCCCAAAGATTACTTCCGCTCCTCAGATCTTGTCGGCGCCCAATCGCCCAACCACTTCCTCGCGCTCTCCAAATCGCCCTTCTCGGCCTCGAGCGCACCGACGCACCACTCGAACCCATACCCGCCCTTTCCAAATCCCACCGTCTCATCGGCAGCCAACATCTCCGCCAGCGTTCTCCGCTTCTGACTAGCCTCATCCACGCAGAAATGCAACGGACTCGCCGTCTCCCCTCTCACCAAAGAATCAAGGACCGGCTTCACCATAGGTATGCCGTCCTTCATCGTAATATTCGCCGGCAAGTCCCTAGCCTGCCTCCCAACCTTGCAAAACTCGTTTCGACACCACGGTTTCCCGCACCCGCTTACGAGCTGCTGCAGATAACGCCTCTCGATCCGCCGTCTCATCGCCTTCCCGTCCGGATCGTGCAGACTGACATACAGCGGTCCGAAGCAAACACTGCACAAACCCAGGTCATTTCCGGCACCCTGGCCCATCCTCGCCCCAGCGCGCGTGTCGCCGTTCCTAGCACACGTGTCCAGCGTGCGCCCACAATTCACATTCCGACAGACCCTCGGCGCCGGCCTGTCCAGGCGATCGAGCTCGTGCGACTTGACGTGGGTCTCCATGTCGCGCAGGCGGACGATCTTGCCGCACAAGTGGCACTCGGTCGTGCGGGCGCCGTCGGCGAGCTCGTGCGGCGTCATGCCAGATAGCAGGGCTTCGGCGTTGGGAACGTCTGGGTCGCCTTCTTGCGGCACTAGGAGGTGGCAGAAGCGGCAGAGTATGAGCTTCGCGGGACAGGTGGTTGTGCGGTGGTGGGCTAGAGATGGGATCGAGGGGAAGGTTTCGACGGTGCTACAAGCTGGGCAGTGGAGGATTTCGGGTGGGTGGAGGAGGGCGTTATGCTTTTGTTGCGACAGAGAAGTATTGCCGCAGGCCGAGTCATGTGGGCAGTGCCAGTGCTCGGCGTATTGAGGCGAGCGCTTTTGGAAGACTTGGCCGCAGCCGTGAGGGCAGAGGACGTTGTTCCGCAGGCAGAAGTTTTCGTGCAGCATGAGTGTTCGTTGAGGGACAGATTGGCCGCAGTTGTTACAGCGGACCTCGTCAGGGTTGAGAGGTTGTTCGGTCACTTCTGGGGAACCACTAGTCATCTTATCTTCGGCGTCTACGTGTCGAGCACGTAATGTGAAGTGTCGTAGTTGCTCAGTTGCCAGCTCAGCCGAGTCGCCATTGACATGTTGTACCGGTGGCTTGTATGCATGTACGGCGATATACAGGCTCTCAGCATCCTCGAGTTCGACGTTCGTGGAATCCAATCTGATTCTTTTCGCTGGTCGCCCGTCGATATCGGCAAAGACATGCTCATCCATTCGAGGACGCGCTCGTTGTCGCGCCGAGACAGGGTTGACGATCAGATCCACTTCGTCTTCGTCGTCGTCTCCTGTAAGCTCGAATTCTAGAGGTAGTGACTTGTTCCAAGAAGTAAGCTCGTAATCGACGTACTCCCCAGGCAGCACCTGGCCCTCCTTCGGATTGAACAAATCCAGCTCGCCTCCAGCAGAGCTACCCTGCTCGGTTCCGGGAGCCTTGGTCATCTTTGCAGCAATCCTCTTCATCGTCTCCCTGGCTTGCTCTTCGTTCAGCGCTTCGATGTCCACTTCCAAATCCGTGTCCACAATGCAGACACCGTCCGTATCCTCAGGTTTGAATCCATCGACCAAGAACCGAAATTCCTCTTTCTTGCCGTCCGCTCCTCTGCCTCCCGGCACGACGAGAACTTCGCCAGTGGTCAAAGTGGTGTATTCCTGTCGCAGATGCTGCTCGAGCAAAGCTTTCCAGTCATCGGGATCGTACCCAGCCTCCAGCGGCCGCAATTTCACAAACGTGCCTTTGGGCAGCTCTTTGACGTGCACCGTGATTTTCCGTCCCTCTGTAGCGCCATCCTCTGGTTTTACCTCCTCAATGCCATCATGTCCGACTGTTCCATTGATCCCGAGAGCTTCGTGCAAAAACGGACTCAACACCACCTCTTCATCATCCGCCGAGAATTCCCTGATGCCCGCATACACCACCCGTCCATTTTCGGGGTTGACCAGGCGAAAAGTCAGGGGATACGGTAACTGATGCCGTCGGTCTTCATACTGCGCTTCGGCTTGTCGGTACGCGGAGTAGCTGGCGGAATTGTATGGATCGTAGGCGGGGAGATCGCGGCGACTCGATTCGGCGGCGGCGTTGGCCGAGGCTGAGAGCAACGCCTCTAGAGCAGACGGCGGTAGCAGGATCTTGTCGCCAGGAAGCTGCTTGCTGCGTGGGTTGGTGGTGACGTTATACTGCGCGGACCAGCGCATGAGCGATTGAGTGTCGGTCATGGCGGGTGTATTGCGGCAAACGGTGAGCAATCCTATATCATGATCTGATGAGAGGGGTCGTGGGTCTCCACCTATGCGCAAGTATTTGTTAGATATAGCGAAGAGGATGCGTTGGGCTTTAGATGTTGTGCACTACTCACCTGGCGAAGAGAAGGCGGGTTTGTTTCTCGAAGCTGCGATTTGTATGTCATCAACTCGGCGAGCGTGGGGTGTGGCGTGCTGTGGCGTCGTCGGCGTTCGAGTGGTGCCAGAAAGTCAGCGCCAGCCACAGCGCTGGAGCCGTCAGTCGCCGACGCAGTTCACCCCAAGGTACCTAATCATAAGTGTCATACCAGCCACGGACATGTCAACTCATGTTGGGCGGCGCGACCATGTTCCATTACGTAGGGTAACCGGGCCTACGACGGTCTTGACATGTAAAGCGCATCCTTCGTGATGTGTTGTACCGAGGATCACCGACATGGCCGACAATCATGCGAAGTTTGACACAATCGGTGCAAGGGTGTTCAATCCCATCATCATGACATGTCAAACAAGTAGCTCGTATATATTCTCCGGACCGTCTGTACAGGCGGAATGGAAATGATCAAACCCTTAGCTCCTTAGAAACATATCATTCCTCAAGCCCTCAACACCTCCAACATGAACGCCATTGGAGTTTCAGAGTACGGTCCGATTGAGAATCTCAAGTCTCAACAGCTTCCTCTACCACCGAAACCAAGCGGCCGTCAGTTGGTAGTCCAGATCAAAGGCACATCGGTTAACCCAATTGACATCAAAGTACGCAATGGTACCTACGATGATGCGCCGGACTTCTACGAGCGGGTGACGCCGGCAACACTGGAAGCACAAAAGCTGCACGTCATGGGCTATGATGGCGCTGGAGTCGTGACCCAAGTTGGCCCAGACGTCCGCTACTATAAGCCGGGCGACGAGGTCTACTTCTTGGGTAACGTCGTTGGCCAAGGCTGCTATGCCGAGTACACCACAGTCGATGAACGCCACGCTGGAAGGAAGCCTCGCTCGCTGAAATGGGCGGAGGCGGCAGCGATGCCATTGACGTGGGCGACAGCCTACGAGTCTATTGTCGCACGCCTAGGTGTGCAGAAGAACGAGCGGGCCGGTATCCTGATCATCAACGGCGGCGGCGGCATGGGCTCCATAGCATGCCAGCTCGCCCGGCGCTACCTACAACTCCCGGTCGTGGTCACTACTGCCTCACGACCTGAAACCGAATCCTTCTCGCGCGAGATGGGCGCGACGCACGTCGTCAACCACCGCGAGGACATCGTGAAGCAGATTCAGGACCTCATGAAAAAGGGAGACATCCCGGCCGACATCCCGCTCAAGTATGCATTCATCACGTCCCGCACCGAGCAATACTTCCAGCCCATCGGCGACATCCTCGCTCCTTTTGGTAAAGTCTGCAGCATCGTGCAGGCGAAGTTCGACATGTACGGCTCACAGTTCATGAGCAAGTCGCTCACGTTCGTGTGGTGTTGGCTTGGCTCTGGGCCGTATCATCATTACTACAACGATGAGACGGAGAAGCACCATGAGTGGTACGAGGAGCTGGCGGATCTTCTGGATAACGGCAAAATCAAATGCCATTTGAAGAGGCGAGCGAAGCTGACTTTACACAACATTCGCGATGCCCACGGTGCAATCGAAAGTGGTTCCATGGTCGGAAAGTACGGGCTGGGTACTGAGGAGGAAGGGGAGGGCACGCCTTTCCAGTGATGGACAGCAATGCTGTCGTTGAAGGACGGTATCAGATAGCTAGCGTCTGAATGAACTCCGGCGGGGAAACGAACGAACTCTTCGCTGCGTGTAATAAAGACCGTCGCAGGTATCTACAATGGGTGAAGACTGCACGCCGCCTTTCCCACGTGTCGCGCATGATCAGCTCTCTCCACGCCGGGCGCTGCAGCCCTGCCGACGTCTCCCGAGCTGCAGATGGGCGGCGCGGCGCGGAGTGAGGTGGAACGACAGCTTGGAGGCTTGGAGGCTTGGGCGCGTCGTCCTGGCCCGACCTGCTCTCCAACACCTCCAGGCAATCACTTATTACACCGCCTGCTGCGCCTCGAAGACTCGCCACTGTCGCCCGATCACCCGAGTATAACAACACCGTCGCCAACACATTCCCGTTGTCCCCGTGCAGCATACCCCGGACGCGCAGAGACAGCTGTTTCAAGGGTCCCGCCAACGCCAACGCCTAAACGCAACGGTCAACAAACCCGCAACCGCGCCCCGTCAGCCCTATACCCGCCTCTGCCGACCTCACGACTTGCAAGAACGTTCATCGCTGCTCTATACATCACCAGAGATCTCCCAGAACAAACCCGTCCACAAATTCGCCCAACATGACGCTCGCCGAAGAGTTCAGGTCGCGGAACTTCAGTACGTGACATCCTCACATCCTCGCCCTGAGCATGCGTCGCGGCTGCTAACATCCACTGCCACAGGTATCTACGGCCAATGGTGCGCGCAAACACCTGATGAGCATCCGTGTCTGCCACGCACTCACTAACAAGCTCCCCAGGACCGGCGTGCTTTGCATAATCCTCTGCTTTGCCCTGGGCATCGCCAACATCTTCCACTTTGACATCATCATCCTCTGGAGTGTCTTGTGCTTGTGAGCACCCTCCCGGCACGATCGTCCTACGCGCAACATTCCAGCTGACCTACCCCGAACAGCGTCTCGAGCTTCATTCTCATCTTCATCGAAATCCCCCTCCTCCTGCGCGTCTGCCCGACCTCCGAGAAATTCGATTCCTTCATCCGCCGCTTCGAGACCAACTACATGCGCGCCGCCATCTACGCCACGATGAGCGTAGTCCAATGGCTCTCACTCATCCGCTACGCGACGAGTCTGATCGCGGCCGCCGTCGTGCTGCTGATTGCTGCGGCATTCTACGCGCTCGCTGGCCTGAAGAAGCAGGAGTTTGCGGCGAGTAAGACTCTGGGCGGACAGGGAGTTGCGCAGATGATTGTTTAGAGTACGCGAGACACTGGCGGAGTGGAGGACATTGTACGAGTGGGAGAGAAACTATGCAGGACTCTCAGAGTGACGGGCGATACGAGAGACGATGGGTTTCGAGCAAGTGCTGGACATTGCCTGGAGTTATGGGGTTAAAGAGTACAGCAGACTTTGTATGAGTGTATGCGTACGGGCGATTTCCAACACAATGTCGTTAGGCTTGCGGTCGTGAAAAGTAATGGCTTAGGCACCTTTGGCAAAGCTGGCCGCATCTTTCAACCCAGGATTGAGGATTTTGTGAGCGAGAGCTGCGCGGCTTACCACTGTCTGGACAACTATGGCTTCAAAAACGATGAGTGATAACCCAAAGACAGCATATGTCTCATTGCGAAAACTAGATACGATTCAAGAATCACCGCCGCGTCGCCCGCCAATTCACACCTGAACCAAAACTTCCGCGAAACTCTCAGCTCCTCGACGCTTCTCAGGAAGTCCCTTGTCATATTCCTTGAAGCTACATGGCAGAAACTTCTGGGATCTCACCATTCCTCACTCTTCTACTTATAGTTCGTTGCTGGACCGGTCGGACTGTAAGAGTAGCCCGGGAACTGGTCGAATAGGCCGACATCGTACTTGCCTTGTTGCGGGCAACTGAGGCCGCCCACAAGCGGACCAACGTACTTGTCAATCAGGTCCGTAACCGGCCCCAGTTTGTTCAATGCTTTGTTGAGGAAGTCCGGGATTGCCTGCTGCAGCAGGCTGAACGAGAAACAAGCAAGGTTGTTGCCTTCGAAGAGATCCTTCGCATTGAAAACACCGCCTGTCAGGTCGGCGACGTTCAGGCCCACGAACGAGTTCGGCTTGCCAGTGTTGCCACCAAATCTGGTCATCAAGTCAGCAAAGAGAGCCTCGTGCTGGTGTAGACACTGATAGGGAAGCTTACTTCAATGTGTTGGGATACGCCGCGTAGCCAATGCCAACATCGGCGAAGACATCGACAGCAGTGTACGGGTTGTCCGATGGCCGTCGGTACCAGTTCTCCGGGACACGCTCTTGACCTCGTTCCCATTTGAACGAGCCTGGCTCGCCGCTCACGCCGAAGAACGTCTTGAAGTTGTATCCGTCCAGGTACCCGCTGGGCTCCTCCTTGGTGTGATTGGACATGAAGTTGATGACGAAATTGTAAGCCGCGGGTACGACCACTACTGTACTGAAGGCGCCGGTAAAATAATACGGGTTGTTAGCAATCGACTCATCTTGAACCTCCTCGAAGCGCGCGCGAAACTTGTCCAGGGTGTACCGGTCTTCAGGACCACCGAGCTCGTACACGCGCTCGAACTTCGTAATGTTAAGCGAGTGCGCATCACCTCCGTTCAGATAGGCATCGTTGCGACCTGTACCTGTCAGAACGTTCACAAGAACAAGAGGAATCCACACTAACCGATCGACGAGTCGCCCTCATAGTTGTTGTGCGAGTATGAAAGGCCCTGCCCTGTGCCAAGCAGGGCATCGCTAAGGAGGTCCGGCGGCAGCGGGCCTCCGATAGACCACACACCCTGGAGCACATTGCCATCAAGCGCAACTGCATACGCGGCTAAAACGGCAGCCAGCTCGGGTGACATGTTGTACAGAGCACCTAGACCAGAAACGGTTTCCTCGATCGATGCGATGCTGTTTTGTGTCAATGCTGAAAGACTCTGACGAGTGGTGTGCCGTTACTAACCCATCACGAGGAAGATATCCGTGATTTGCAGCTGCGTTGAGACCGGGACAAGGGCCGCGAATGTCACCCGGCCCTGGAGAGGCATAGGCGTGAGGGCCGGTGAGTGAGATGAGCTGATCGTCTTCGTCAAACGTGACGCAAGGTGTAGGACCACAGTTGGTCTGGGACTTGCTGATTCCGAGAGCGTCGTCGCGGCGGAGGAGCTCTCTGGCTTTCTCCAATGCAACAGGATCGTTCATGAAAGAAGGGATGGCCATGACGGCAGAGGCCATGCTCAAGGCATGGAAAAGATTGACCATGATCGCGTCGAAGTCGAATGATCTGATGGGAAAGGTTGCGTGTACATCGCTGTGATTCCGACTTGCTGAACTAGTTTATATGTCTTCCGTGTCTGAGCGGAATATTATTGCAGCTGAGTTGATCACACCCATGCATAGCTCAACCATCACAGGTTGAGGCCGCGCGAGATTCCCCCTAGTACCTATGCGTGCATTGCACCATTGCGCCAGTATGTCGGTATCGTGGTACAAGCAGTAGCGTTCAATCACTGTCTTTGTTGGAAATGAAGCAGACCGCAGATCCGGTCAAAAATGTTGTGGAACCACATAAGGCAATCCAATCAGGATCGAAACATTACTGACTCGTGCATTCGATATCTGCACCGAGGGCCGGGTACTGGGTCTAGGGTGGCGCATTGCGCTCTGGGGGATCGGCATGATACAAGAAATGTGCAGATCACATCAGCGACGCTATTGAAAGACGACGATAGGGTTTGGGCTTCAAATGCAACGATTGGAGAACAACAGTAGTCCAGAATTGCGAAATCGATCACGACACCGTCCACAAGATTGCAATCGCCGTATCACGTCAAGGGGCCATTGTGTTGGCTTCGCGATGGAATTCTTGGGTGAATCCTGCGGTTCGCTTGTTGGCTGATCTGATCATCGGGAATAGAAAGCAATTTTCCAGCCCTGACCGGTGCCACGTAGACTCAAGGCAGCAGATGTTTTCACCGAGCCGAATTGTCAATGGTGCAGACCAGGACCATATTACTCTGGCGGACCGAAAATGTTCCTCGCCCTTCCCGTATGCTGATGCACGACTGGGTCGGACCCTAAACAGCGATAGCGAGGAACATGCCATGCGATCGGCTTCTCAGAGTCATAACCTTGGCGTATGTGGGTGTTTTGAGACTTGTGCAAGCCCTTGATCAGGGACTCTTCGATTCCATCTTTGCAGTCACCAGATGAAATCGTTCGAAATTCATGAGACAAATCTTCCAAATGTAGAACATGTAAGTTGGCAATGCAGTAATCAAAGATGTTGTCCCATGCGCCAGAATCCAGTGAGATATTGACAAGCTTAAGATCGCGGATTGGATGATGTTGTAAGAAGCCCGTCAGGTCTTGCTCTCTCGCCATAAATTGCTCAGGGGTACAACCTCGAGATTTTTAAGACGAGGGACCCCGACAAGGTACTGCACAAATTCCTCCCCTTTGTAGTTCCTCAAATCGGGACCACGTCGACGAACGTAGCATCGCCTGAGTTCGAATCTCCTCAGCTGCTTGCAACCGTTCACTAGCGCAACCAAACCGCTGAAGTTTCCATCTTCATCAGCTTGCTTCTTCAGCTCGCCTGGGCTTGATATGAGATTGTTTGCATCTGGGATGGGATCCATTCTTTCGGGTGGATCACCAGTCGCAACGACATCGTGTGCGGTCTCATTAAGTAGGCGATCGGATAGACTAATTGACAATGATTCCACGCGAGCGAGGGCAAAGACGACGCCCCGTGCGTCCCACTCGCAGCAGCTGAGTTGGTTGCATTGCAGATTTTCAATGGCCAGAAAAATCGTTGCAAAAGAAATTGAGCTCCTGTATTGGCAACCTAGCTGAACCCAAGGCGAGTGTGAAGATTCGGAATGTCTCCCCTGCCACACGCCACACATATCTTCAGGCTAACCTGTGAGGCGCGGTCTGCCTGGTCCTGGTGTCCTGGCGATACTCTGCAACATCCAGCTTGAGAGATGCCAGTCCACAGCGCTTTGTGTTTGCGGCAATGTTCTCGAAAACAGCTGTTAGCAATGTGACGTCGTCTCCAGAATCACGGAACTTGATGTGGTTGACATGGTCTCTTCGCATTCCGTAGAGTTTCCCAATCACATGTGAGCGTTCCGCCGAGGTCGCTTGCTCTTTTGGCTCCTCAAGCATTCCAGATCTCTCGCATCCGCGACCGAGCATAATATTCGTTCCCATTTCCAATTGATGTTGGAGTTTAGCAGTACTATGCAACACGCCAGCGAGAGTGAGTTATTCGACGAAGCAGCCGATGCGGCCCTTCGTCGTCAGAGCAGCCATAGTTCCAGCTCTGGCCTTCTCAATTGACACATCGCGAGCGCAAGAAAGAGCCCAAATGGCTCTGAGTCGCGTTTGCAGCTATTGAGCGGCTCGCTAGGCGAACACTGCACAAATCTCTAAACCTCACATGGTTGTTGATGGCTTCGCAGAGCTCCACAGGCAGGTTCTCAAATTGAGCAAGGGCCATGGCGCGGTTTAAGAGAGATGCTGCAATTTCAGACGAGAGGTAAGCAAGAAGCAAGGTTCGCTCGTTATCTCCCTATCTCGAGCTCAGTTGTCTGTGTCGCGGCCTCTCATTCAGCAATACTGGCCACGCTATTGGTGTACGAGGCGTGGCACGGGCGCAGCCGCGCATGCAGATGACAAGCGACAGGTGCCGTCGCTCGCTGACAGGTCGATCGTAATTCACTTCACTTTCTGGTAAATTTTCTCACGCATTCGCGTTTCATTGCTCGAGTTGGTCGCATACACCGTGTAAAAAGCCTGCTGTGAACGATGCCCTGTCGCAGCAGGACATTTTACAGCGTGGTCGACAGTATCCTCGTTCACCAGTCTCGGAGTCTCAGCCACGGGATATGTTATGCGAGCATAATGCTCTACACAAAGTCTTTCGTAGCATTTGGACTTTTCGCGCGCAGCCAGGCACCATAACGATATATTACGAAAGGTGCAGGCATGAAAATGACTCCGACCAGAGCCCAGATCGAGGAGGCCCAGCCAGGCCCAATGGCTTTGTACAGCGGCGTGATGAAAAACGGAAAGATGCCAGCCAGCGCGCAGCGCGTGAAGTTACTGCCTAGAGTTCTGGATGTCAGGGTTGGTAGGCGAAGAGTCTTTCAAGCAACTTACCAGCAAGTACAGTTGACGCAACCTCTGGATAAGCATCTGGAAGATAGTTCAGGGTCGCTGCGAATAGGCAGAGTGTGCTTGGACCAAGAAATGCGCCTGCGGTGAAGGCCGGTGTTAGTGAAGTGCCAGCGGATACACGCAATGTGAATTGACTCACCGCCGATGATTGGCATGACTGGATGAACCCTTGCCTGAGCACTCCATCCGAACCAGAAAAGCCCTATCGGTATCGTGAAAGCTGCGCAGAATGCAGGTAAAAGCCGGCGCTCGGGCTTCATGGTCCCCTGTTCGAATTCTGGCTCTTGATATCTCTGATACCACGCAAAGTAAATTGCTTGCGACAATACGAATCCGACGAAAGGAGCGATGAACGTCAAGCCTTCCTGTCCAGGAGTAAATCCGTAAATGTCCACGTACACAATCCGAAACGACTCGAGTGCTGCAAACAGGAGAGCGTAGACCAGCGCAAGGTAGCTGTTCAAAACAAGAACGATCGGTTCTTTGAAGTTGAGTGTGATGGGTTTCACGAAGAGTCTCTCCATCCACGCGCCAGTTGTCCGCTTTGCGACACCTACTTCGCCCTTCGTGTGGTACCTGTCATCGCCGGTCCTCATTCTGATCCGAGACGCTCGCCAGTGGAGGATAGTGCTTGGTGATGTCTCCGGCAGGAAGAAGAAGCATGCGATCAATGCTATCGCCGAGAACCAAAAGTTGATCCACATAGGCCAACGATAGCTCTCACCGGGTGCTAATTGTGCCGCCCAATTCCCCATTACAGGACCTGAGAAGTTGTTAGAATGAGAGACCTTCTAGACAAGTGGATTGGTGTACCAATGAATGTAGCGAAAGCTGTCGCCCCGTCGTATATGATCATGGGCGGGCCAAGGTTCCTCGCTTCCCATACGTCTGCCACACTTGCGCCTCCAAGAGAGACCGTGGGGCTAGCCAGAAATCCTGTGATGAAACGAAACACCAGAATGACAGCGACAGAATCACTGAGCAAGATTGGCAGAAGACAGAGTAGGTATGCCGTCAGAGCGGGGATGTAGACATGTGTCTTGCCCACCTGGGGCAATTCGCATATAGGACTGAACAGCATTCCGCCAACAGCGAGCCCGAATAGGTAAAGAGAAGTCCCTTGGGAAACATTAGCTCTAAAGTCGACAAATGCGGATCTCGCTATGATGTCCGTACCCAAGTTCGCCACCGTTTGGCTGATGCCGAAGGCTTCTATGAAACCTTCGGTACTAGCTGACCACAGAGAAGCACCCATATAGCATGCCACAGTCACGAGATTAATGACAGCGGTGGCGATGACCTTGACCGCGATTGGCCAATGTCGAGGGTTCTGTTGTGAGCGTTAGCTTGTAATACCGATTGGACGGGATACGAGTATTCTTACGCCAGCATCATGCTCTGGATTGAACCGTACAAGGAACGGATTCTCAGCTTTCGTTGAGCCGCTATCTTGATCAGAGTCCAATGAAATATGATGTTTCTCCGATACGATCTGACAATCTTCGTCGTTGTAAGAGAAGATATGCGTAACACCGAGAGACCGTAATGTCCAGCCCATGTAAGTTTCGCGGAGAAGGGTCTGTACCTGCCTGCCGGAGAAATATCGACCGGGAATCATCTTACCCAACTGCGAATATGTAAATGCGTGCTACCAGGATGAATGCAGGGACTAGAGGCGACGGTCTTATAGCCACGAGCACTAGTCTTACTTTCGCATCAGGAGAGCCTCATCGGAGCGGGATATCAGCGCCATTAGGCCGGCCTGAGCGTGTACGCGTTTGCCGTTGTATGTTCGACGTTCCCAGAACCTGCGTTGAGACCACCAATTTGTCGCATCTCTAGCACGTGCGACATTTTTGCGCGTTGTTCATCCAGTTCTGAAGAAAGAGCGCGCTCCCGGGGAAAAGGTAGGCGATTGACGTGCTCTCCTTTAATCCGTTTACTAGCTGAGCAACGCAACGACACACGCAAGCTGCATCCCGGATTTTGCTTGATCGACAATTGATCTCCATGTAGCCGCCGGACCGCTACCCGCCGAATCCTTCGGTCATCATTATACGGAGTCTCGACCCTGATGTCATCACGTATCACCAATACCATTTGCCCTCCCGACCTTGAACCAAGCCGAGCCTTCCGTCCGGGGCATGCTCAACTTCTGTAAAATGTGGAGTGTGCTAAAGTCAGTGCAACGTCTGCCGCCGCATGCGAAGAACTCGTGGGAGATCACATGTGCGAGCTGACGGGCGGATCTTATCACCTCGGAGAAGACGAATACAGAATGGAAACGACGTCTGAAAGAGCTGAAAGCTAGATTCTGCAGAATAGAGATAGAATTAAGCATAAATTGCATTGTCTCAGGCGATGATCCCAAACTCGAAGATCCCGGCTGGTCACGTGATTCATCAGAGCCCCAGGCCGCATCTCCGAGAGCGGCGGAAAAGCTCCGTCCAGGACTCCCAGGCAACTTCTTGTCCCTATATCTATACACCCATGCTAGAGACAATGTTGAACGTACCATTTCTAAAGTTCCGACTTGAGAATTCTACTCTGGGCAAAACTACGTACAGCTAGTCTTTCGATGTCCCGAGCTAACAGCAGCCAGCCAGACTCCGCCCTCATGTCGCAGAACCCATTGCATCGCACGCTCTCTACATTTGCATCTCATGCCAAACTCTTCCCAAGCGCCCACGTAGCATCGTTGACGAAAGAGTCCGCAGCGTCGAAATCGTGCGTGCCACCATTTGTCGCTACATAACCCACATTGTTGAAGTGGCGGATGTAACGGGTGGGGTAGTTCCAAGCACGGATAGAGTTTCCCTGGCCGCTGAGACCAGATTGCGGGCAAAAGGTTGCGTCTTCCTTGAAGGACTTCGAGTTGTCATTCGCGCCGACTTGCAGCACGAAGTTGTAGTGCCTCAGGAAGCTGCCAGGGGTGTCTTTGGCCTCGAAGGAGACGCAGCGCGAGTTGCCCAGGCCGCTGCGGACGGTCCAACTAGCTTGCTGTTTGAGGGTAGTGCTGCTGGAAGACGAGACGACCTGAGTGTTGACCGTAGCTCCCGAGTGAGCAAGGTAGCGGTCCGTGTAACCGGGCGTTGTTGCCTTGAACGAGATTGACGACCCAACAGTAACAGCTGGACCAGTAGTGAGTGCACTATTCGCGTATTTCGCAGCTACAATGTCCGACTGGATTGAAGCCTCGGTAGCATCAGAGTTGTATTTCGCATAGACGCAGCCTTCATACCACAGCCCGGTGCCCGAGATGCTGTTGTCTCCACCAATGCCAAGTAGTAGGGCTCCCTCCTTATGCATGGGATTATATCCAGCAGGCCTTATTCCGGAATAATATGTCGACAACGAGCCCGAGGCAGCGTTGCCGCCGCGAAGAGCCCACTGATTTGGCTCACCCTTTACGATAGCAGTCAAGAATTGATACGAGATCGAAGGGTCGGCAGGGTTGTTCTTAGCGTTGTAGCCTGAGAACAGGCCGTTCTCAAGATCGGCCATGAGCCACGGCCCGGCTGCGTTGGGAAGTCTATGTTAGCCGGGCAATGCATAACTCAAAGGGCACTTTCTAGAAAGACGCCTACCTCCGTTGCCACTTCCCCAAATGGTATTGGTACCGAAATAGATGGCCTCCATATGACCGTCTCCAGTGTCCAGGTTGTTCGTTTCTGCATTTCCGTAATCGAAACAGCATCCGTCATTATAGACAGTGCCGTCAAGGACGGCGTAGATGCTTTGGGCCGCATCGCCAGTAGGCACGCCATTGGTCACATCGTTGCGGTAACCGGTGCCTGGAGAAATGTAGACACCGTACGCCTTCTTTCCATTCAACAGGACGGGAGCACCGTCGGCAGCTGCGAGATTGTCGAAGCCACCAGCTTCTGGGCCACTTGCGGCGCCGCCCGGAGGAGCTTGGGTGAGATGGTTGTTGTGCCCGGATTGGTCGTAGATGACTGTGATGAGGCAAGTCGTTCCCGCACAGAAGGAGTCTTGGGATGCAGCGTTTGCAACGCCACCGGCGGAGAGCGGTTTGATGTCTGTCGTCTTGCCGTCGGAGGCACGCTTGACCTGGTATAGAGGGCCTGAGTAAGTTTTAGACAAGGCTCTAGTCGTGCCATGGGCGGCCACACAAGGAGCAAGGTCACAAGGCCCGGCTGTTACGAAAGGAAGAGTGGCGATGACGCCGAGGGCTAGGGCGAGGCCTGACCTAGGTAACATGCCGAACAGTCTTAGGAAGGAAGTGTAAGATGATGACTTGGAGAGATTGTAGAATTCGAATGGTCATAATTTGAGACGAATCGGCTGTATTTATATTCTGGCCAGTCCGTCTTCCGAGATATCTAGATGTGTATTTGGCTTAGGCTCGCAAAATGTCACCGCTGCCAGTCTAACAGGCCAGTTACGAAGTCATACTAGACTAGTTGGAACATTTTATGCTGCAAACACACCAAAGCAATTGATCCAGGGATCTAACAGGTCTGTTAGTTCCATTAGCTCGACACCATGCTGGAGAGCTAGGCAATATATCACTAAGTGGCCAGCTTGGGCGAAGTCTGTATGCCGGCTCCGCAGCATCAAGTCAGCAGTGCAATCGCTTGCATCGGCAGGTAATCTGCAGCATGCATCGTGGCGTTGTCCGCATGGCCAGATAGGGCGTGTCGTGTGACAATTCTCCGGTGTCGTTAAGTCTGCTTGCATACATGTCCTGGCACCAAGGCCATTTGCACTTCCATACGTTGAACATTGACCAATAATTGCTGGTCGTTACCATCAGAGTCCTATCACACCTCGACACTGTAGTCGATACGCGATCCGACTGCCGGCGGAGAAACACGAACCCCAGGTCCGAACCACGGTGTGAGTGTGGGGTTGATTGCGGGGGCCGTATACCTAGAACCCTAAGTTCGCGATATTGCGGTCTCGGTCATGCTTGGTAGCGTGGAAGCACACGCCCCGAAGTGCTTGGGTAAATGCTTGACATTGGGTCGCACGCGCTCATGTGGAGCCGATGCGGGCGGCTTGCTCCCGTACCATTTACCCATCATGCAAGCCACATTCTTGTCTGCCTCAACTGGAGGTTATGCAGTGAAACCTCGGCTTGTCTGACGGCCGGTCGGAAATCTGGAATGATCATGGTCAATCACTCGAAGCTGAGCTCATGTGCACTGGTGGATTTTGGTCTTTGATCGGTAGAGCTTTCACAAGCATGTTTGTGTCACGGCTGTACAGATTAGGTAGCGCACTCACTTTGAACCGCTGTGCTCGCGTGGTCAGATGGTCGGCTATCGTATATTAGAGAACTTTGCTCGCAAAATCATATCACTTAGTGTGCCGCGATGATATTCACATAGTGTATCAGTATGCGCGCGATGGTATTACGCGCAAATCCAGACTCACGACAGTTCAAGACAGCAAAAGAAGAGGAAGCAGGTAGCAAAAGTCGAAAGACTCGGGCCACTCACGTGTTTATTCGATTTCCGAGATATTATACAACAAGCCATCACCCAGAGACCCATTCCCCCCTCAATCAACAGCCTCTCAACATCATCACCAAGAAAAGTAGCAAATGCCACTACCTTCAGCGCATGAGACACTTAAGCCCTAACGGCACGACGCGCGCGCGCAGCCGAGCCACCAACGTACTCGACATCGCACTCGCGCTTTTCGGCAGTCTGGGTCTGAGCGTTCCAGTTGCCGGAGTTCTGAGGAGCCCAGCCGCCGGTATTGCCGGAAGACTGGCCGCCCCAGTTGCCCCAGCCGCCGGTCGCCGGAGCGCCGCCCTGGGCCTGGTTGTTCTCGGTGGTCGGGACGCTGGCGCTCATCTCGCCGCCGGTGGACGAGCCCGATGCCGGAGCGCCCCAGGGGTTAGAGCCGGTGTTGGAAGAGCCGGAAGAGGGAGCGCCCCACGGGTTGGACGCGCCGCTGGACGAGCCGGTGCTGGGAGTAGACGAGGAGCCGCTCGAAGACGAACCGCTGGAGGACGAGCCGCCAGTTGCGACCTCGCTGGAGTTGCCGGAAGAGGAAGAAGCAGACGAGGTGGAAGCGCCCGCGGACGATCCGCCACCGCTCCAGACGGCGGGACCGGGCATGGTGTAGCCGTTGTCCACGCCATCCCAGATGCTGTAGGTCCAAGCGGGGTCCTGCTCAGTGTAGACGCCGGGGATCTTGACAGTGGGGCCAGGCTCGCCGGTACCCGACGAAGCGATGGAGAGCTGGGCGCACTCAATGTCTGGGAGCGAAAAATTAGCAATTGCACTTATCAAAGGTGAGGTATGGGAGATGCGCACAGAACTGAGGCTTGCCGACGTGGTTCTCGTGGATACCGACGTGCTCGAAGCGGACGAGGTACTCTCCCTCCGGAATGTCCTCCGGGATGGTGAAAGTCATGCGGTCCTTCTGCCAGGTGCCCCAAGAGGTGTCGACGTTGGCAGGGCCGTTCTCGGGGCCGCTCTCCCAGACCTTGAACCAGTCACCGTCGCCCATGTAGTCGGAGACGGCGCCCGGGGCCTTGGACATGTAGATCATGCCAGGGCCAGGGTGCTCGATGAACTCATTGTTCCAGAGCTTTGCGCCGATGCTGTCACCGGCCTTCGCCTCGTAGGTACTGGCCGGGGAGGAAAGGGCGCCCTTGTTGCAACGGAGGTCCTCGCTGTTGAGAAGCTCGAACCTCGACGGCTGGTAGTCGTTGGAGTTCTTGCGGATGTACTCGTAATCGCCACCGACGGGCTGGTCGTTGACAATGAGCTGAGAGAAAATGTAGTGGCCCTGGACCACGGGGGCTGCCAGCAGCGCCGCGGCGAGAGCGTACAGAGGCTTGACGAACATGGTCAAAGCTGATTGGCGGGTTGATCTAGGAAAGGAGATACCAGGGATGGCAAAAAGAACGGACGGCTGCCTGAGCGCGTGTGTGGTAGCGAACGAATGTGAGTGATGAAGAGCAAGCCCTAACTCTCTCAGAAGGGCGCCAGCATATATACCTACATGACTTCCGTCTAGCAGGCTTGCCTACCTATAAGCGCAATCAATGTACAACCAGGACTGCGCCGGGGGCGTAGTTTGACTTGGCGGGACGGCGGCTCGGCCACGAAGTGTTGAAGTCAAAGCGACAGCGGTATAGGGGAGTACTTTGCTCTATCGGTGACGCGCGCCACCGGCGGACGTCCGCTTGTGTAATCCATACCGTAGGAGAGATGCAGTGGGAAATGTGGCCAAGGCACTAAGCATGAAGCGCGAGGTCGAGATTGTTGCCAACAGCTCTTATATAAAACGTGCCCAGCCTTGGCTTTGGGAAGGCAGTTTCATGTGCGGTAAGCGACGAACGCCTCGGCATACCGAGGCGAAGTGTTGAGCAGGCGATACGAGCCAGGACATGTTCTCAGCGGTCTCGGTCATGGTCCGCGAAGGCTGCTGGTGGAGGCGATAAATCCGTGCGGCCAAACAATAAATGACCGCCGAGGGATGTTTTACGGCATTGTTTGATGAGAAGGGAGGCGGAGTCGGAGTCGGAAGTGCAGATGCCAGCACGCAAAATTGGTGGGCAGCAGACCCGAGAGCGTTGGTGCCACGTGACTTCTCCAGCTCCGTTCCGATCGAGTCCGACGAGCGCACGGTCGAATCCGGGCGTCCAGCATCAATTTGCGCGCCAACAAACGAAGGAGAAGGCGGCACTGCTGCAGCAAAGATCGTAACGGAAGTGGCATTCAAAGAACAAGTGAGGTGAAGTGAAGTCGAAGTAGCACGAGCTGCTTTTGAAGATCCGCGTAGGGCTCAGTTAGGGCTCTTCTTCACAGCCCTCATAACAAGTCACCCACCACCTACGCCGCCTGGCGTCGCTCATGCGCTCGCCATATCACCTCCACTCTTCCCAGTACCCCCCAGAGGATTTAGTAATTCGGGTGTTCGACTGTGTCAGAGAGCATTCGACGGCGGTATCCGCGACTCTGTGTTGAATGGATCACATCAGAGTGTTCTCCGCAGGGCTTTAGACGGGGCGCCATTTGCACTTCGCCTGATAATGCGGTTGATAGATGGATTAAATTGCAGACTGATTCTCTTATCTATCATGAATGAACCGCATATGGTGCTTGATTAAAATGCAAGTCGTGTGACGGTTTGCTTAATAGCGGAGCAGCGTAGTAAATAGTAGCAAACGGTGCAGACACAGCCGTCCACACGCACGCTAGAACGGAGTCATCATGAGGACATAACAGTTGTTCCCAGCGCATGCTCAATCGTATATACCCTCCGATACTAACCAATTCCAAAGGTATATCACTGATCGAGGAATCGCTCGATCCCTCCAACCCCAACCCTAACCCTCACATCCCGCCGGCCAATCCGCGCTAATCTTATTGGGTACCCACCCAAACCTCGGACTGCACTGCTCCAAGTTCACGGCGAGAGCGAAGCAAAACCCTAGACAGCATGGATGTAGCGCTGCTTGTCGGTCACACACGTGCTCGTGTTTCTTGCGCGATAGGCACCGTTGCGCTGACTCGCTTGAGAGATCTTGCGATCCGGCTCGGGTTTGAGTGCGAGTGTCGAATGTGAAGTTGAGTACATGCCTCAGAAAATACCGGTCTTTCCCTGTTAGGGTGATTGAATGTACTGAGGCTGTTCTTGCTCTGATCATGTTTTCGCATTCGTTCCCCGCTGCTATTCCAATCGCTTCGTTTTTCTTGCAGCGTCTACAACAATGTCCCCTTACCTTACCTTGAGTACATCCATTCCACGCGACACGACTACAAAATACGAAATCAACCAAAAAATCATGATAGAACCCCAAAGCCCCGTAATTCTCGTCCAAACATACCAGAAAGGAGCCCGAGACCTTCTTCCCGACCAACGATCAGGAACGCGAGCGAATCCTCCCCCAAGTTCAAATCCACCACTACACGCCGTCGGAAGCCGCGCCCGTAATCTTCATCCTACTCTTCCTCTAACATCACAGCCCTATACACCTGGCAAATGACCAAGCACATGACGTGGGTTCTGATTGCCTTCATCATCGGGGGGATCTGTACGAACTGCCTGTCCCTACCTTCCATTCGATACTGTTTTCGCTGACAGACCCTTCGTATCAGTCGAAGACGTCGGGTACATCACGCGCTCCACATTCGCCAGACAAGCACCGGAATGACTCATTGGTGCCGTTTCATCATCCAGAGCCTTCTGCTGCTCCTCGGGCCATCGTTCTTCGCGGCGTCGATCTATATGATCCTCGAGCGGAAATTTCGTGTAGTCAGCGGACGGAAACACTCGATCATGCGGCCAAATTCGCTGACAAAGATCTCCATCGTCGGGGACGTGCTGTCGTTTCTCGTGCAATCTAGCGGTGAGTACAATCCAAGCCTACCTCTAAGTCAACAAGAAGTGACTGACACGACCCCGGACCACAGGCGGCGGAATGCTAGCCAAGGCCCGCACGCCCTCCTCCGTCTCGCTAGCGAACAAGATCAAGCTCACAGAGGCGGCTCATCCTACAAGTCATCTTCTTCGTGCTCTTGTCGTCGATCTCCCACGCGCGAATGGGGGGCAACCTCGTGCTTTGCGCAACAGCCTCGTCCTTACCGTGGTCTGGTTACCTCTGGGTGCTGTACGGCGAGAGTCTCCTGACCGTCGTGCGGGGCGTGTTTCGCATTGCGGAGTACGCGGGAAAGCAGGATGAGGTGTTGATGGGGACAGCGACGTGTCTGTACGCGTTCGACGTGACGTTGATGGTGCTGGTTATGGTTGGGTTCGGCGGGCAGCATCCGAGGATGATCATCGAGAGGGAAAAAGTGGCTCGGTATAGGATGGATCGTCTGTACTCGTGAGGCCTGGAGGATATGCTGGAGCAGTGTATGAGAGAGATTCGGCTGGGTCGTTGGGCCGAAGGAAGTGTGATAATCATTCCAGTATGAGGCAGGAGGATAAAAGAAATTTTGTTGCTCATGTGATGTGGCTGCAGGCGGGAAAGTCAAAGCAAAGAGGCGTCGTCGAACTAAACGGACAAACTCCTGAGGCGTTCTTTAGCAGCGGTGCCACAGCAATGCCGCCGTCCATTTGGAATATTTGTCCAGGTTTGTTTGCCGTCCAGATGCTCTTGGTCGATCTGACTATCGATTGGATAGCCTCGGACGAGCATCGCAACCCATCAGCCGGGCTGGATGCTCTTGAGCCAAGTCAGTGGCCAGACAGACTCGGCAGGATGAGATGAATGGAGACAATCCTCCGGGGAATAAGCAGGGGTCGTAAGCCTCGGTCCTAAGAACGCTTGCCTATATCCCAGATCGGCGCGTGTGCGGGTGGCTGTGCATCTTCTCTCGCGTGCTCGAGCTCTGTTCGATGTCGACCACTTCCACCACGCGAGATGTCGTTATACAGCCGGCCAATGGCGGGGCGGCAAGCCCACACGTGGGGTGATGCCTCAGAGCTCGTGTTTTGCGGGTTTTGCGGAGAGGCCGGGCTGAGGCCGCCAACGCCATTTTGACATCGGCTGGCTGAAAGACTAACGAATGCCTCAGGGCACCACATGCAAGCTTCGTCTTGAGTGAGTACCGGGTATGCCGGGAGAGTGTGGACGTGTTGCGATAGCATAGTCGAGGCGGTCAGGCACAGAGGACACACAGAAGAGTAACATCACTTCCACCTCCCTCACGTGCTCACCCGTCGCTCCCAAGACAGCCGCAGACAAGACCAGCGCGAAGCTCGCCACGCCTCGCGACAAGCAAATCTCGTCGTTCTGGAACCTCCTTGGCGTGCAGCGCAGCCAAGTCCCAAGCCTTCAGGGCACGGCTTGTTGGGCCTCACGCAGGCTCACATTCGCTGCCCATGGCGCAAGCAATACCAGCCAAGGTGCCCTTCCAAGACCTCCGCCGTCTTGGGACGTAGAGGGACACGACCCAAGCCGCTAAGTCGCTCATGCGCGCTAGGCCTGAGGACTCGACTCTGCACCGCCCGCATCAGCCTTTCCTGGGCACTATATCTTCACCACCCGGCCGTCGTCTCCCTCGCTCGTTTCCTTGTGACCAGCACCGACCAAAGCCATCGGCCCATCCGCTCTCGCAGTGCATCGCCTGTCCCGGAGTAGCCAAGATGCTCACCGAATACACCTACGTTTTCGCCATCGGCACCTTCTTTGCCCTGCTTGAGGCCTACAACAATGGTGCCAGTACGTTCTCCTCGACCTCGCTGATCGTTGTAAGATCGATCATCGATCCTGACCAATCTTCACAGACGATGTTGCCAACGCCTGGGCCACCAGTGTTTCCTCCCGCTCCGTCACCTATCAGCAGGCCATGGTTCTCTGCCTGATCTTCGAATTGACCGGTGCCCTCACTGTCGGTGCCAGGACTGCCTCCACCATCAAGAACGGTATCATTCCCATCGCCGCCTTCAACGGCAATGCCGGTGTCCAGCTTCTCGCATTCACTTGCGCGTCTGCTGGTGCCGCCATCTGGGTCATGTGGTGTACACGTAACTCTGCCCACGTTTCCTCGACCTACTCTCTGGTCTCCTCCATCGCCGGTGTCGGTGTCGCTGCCGTCGGCGCCAGCAAGGTCGAGTGGGGATGGAACGGTGGCTCCGGCCTTGGAGCCATCTTTGCTGGTCTCTGCATGGCCCCGATTGCGTCCGGTATCTTCGGCTCGGTGATCTTCTCCTTGATCAAGTTCGTCGTCCACGTCCGTCGCGACCCTGTCCCCTGGGCCGTTTGGACCTCGCCTTTCTTCTTCCTCATCGCCGGCACCATCTGCACCTTGTCCGTCGTTTACAAGGGTTCGCCAAGGCTTGGCCTGTCTGACAAGCCTGCTTGGTACATTGCTTCGGTCACTCTCGGCGTCGGCTTCGGTCTCTTCGTCCTGTCCGCATTCTTCTTCGTTCCCTTCGTTCACGCCAAGGTAATCAAGAAGGACTACACCCTCAAGTTGTGGGACGTCTTCCAGGGTCCCCTCCTCTTCAAGAGGGTTGCCCCCGCCGATGCCGAGTTCGCCCAAGTCCCCAACTACGCGGTCGTCCAGCACAGCGGCGACATCAAGCGTCCGGGCGCGAAGGCCGAGGCTGCCATGTCTGACGCCGACACCAAGGAGATCACCGTCGTGGACGTCGACACTTCTTCCGAGGAGAGGCCCGCTCCCCTCCACGAGAACCCCAGGGAGGCCTACCGTCTTCTGCTGGCTCAGGCGCGCGAGCAGCACCATGCCGAGCTGAGGCAGAAGAAGGGACCCCTCGGATGGGCCATGCGCACTTTGCACAACAACCAGCTTGGCGCCGGCTCCATCTACGAGCTCCACAACATGAAGGCCACCCTCCTCCGCATCCCTGCTCAGATCGTCGTCGGCGCCCTCTACGGCATGTCGTACGATATCCACCGCGCGCAGGTCGGCGTTCTCGGAACTCCTGAAGGCCGCCGTATGGACCGCGTGTACTCGCACGCGCCCAAGTACAGCAACGAAGTCGAATACCTCTACTCCTTCGTGCAGATTATCACGGCCTGCACCGCCTCTTTCGCGCACGGTGCCAACGACGTCGGTAACGCTGTCGGTGTCTGGGCCGCTATGTACTCCGCTTGGTCGACTGGCGAAACCGTTGGCTCCAAGGCACCCGTTCCTCTGTGGCAGATCGCCGTCATCGCTCTGACGATCTGCTTCGGCTTCATCACCTACGGTTACAACATCATGCGAGGTAAGCTCTTCCTAAAATAATACCCCAGCGAATAACACTAACAATCTCGTCACAGTCATGGGCAATAAGATCACCTACCACTCTCCCTCCCGTGGCTCGTCGATGGAAATGGGCGCGGCCATCACCATCCTGATCTTCTCGCAGTACAAGCTGCCCGTGTCGACTTCGATGTGCATCACCGGCGCGACTGTCGGCGTGGGTCTTTGCAACGGCACCTTCAAAGCCGTCAACTGGCAGCGTGTCGGCCTGCTGTTCTTCTCCTGGGTCATGACCATCCCCATCGCCGGTCTGATCGGCGGTATCCTCATGGGCATCACGCTCAACACTCCCGGTTACTAGACTGTCGGCGTCTTGTAGTGGTCGAGAGGAAGAGCGCTCGGACGAGTGGGCGGGACGCGTGAATAGATCGTTTCCAGCTCTTTTCTTTGGTCGCGCTGCTGTTTTCATGAGCCAGTCGCTTCGCTATAACGTCAATGGATACCCTCGCTTTTTCTTGTTGGATACACTCTTCCTTGTCTCTGTTCTGAAGCTTGATATTCACCAACCTACCCTTCCCTCCGCACCCACATTACGAAGCCTGCTGTGTCCGATCCTCACCTCTCCGAACCCCCGGAAGCGACCGTCTCCTACACGCCGCCTCAGATCTCCCCATCGCACTATCTTGTCGCGATCAGCCGTCCGGAAGCAAATTCCGACCAAGTCCAAGGTTTTCGGTGAGCCGTGAGATTAACGACCTGAGACGAGGAGGCGATGGCGGGGCTGCTGCGCAGATGGAGCATGTCGGTGCGGAGCGGCCAAGTTTAGAATCGGTGCTCTTTTCATGCATGAGAGAACGAGTGATTGGCGGAAACGTGTTTGTTCCCGCCGGAGTGATCTGCTGCGAGCAGCCGCAGATGTTGCATTTCCTGTAAAGTTGCTGATATGAATGTGGATGCTGACGGACGAACCTCCGCAGGCGGCTTCTGATCGGTCGCCGAAAGCCGAACTTCCGATTCGTCATCAATCGTTGAACACCGGCAGGATGTCCGAAGGTTCTCAAGGCGTCTAGGTATCACCACTAAGTGCAGCCCATACTCACATTTCAAACGGGCAACAAAGTCCTTACCTATATTCGGACCCTTGTGCCATCTCTCTTCACGCTCGCGTTGCGAACGGCTGGCCATGGCGATGGAAAGCTTATCTTTCGCCACGCCAAAGCTTGGACGCGGGACGCGGGGACAAGCGCAAAGTCTCCACTCCGGCCCTCCGCAAGCGCACGAAAAGTCCCTTGTCATGCCCTGTAACTACTGCGCTATCGTGAACTCACAACCCACTTCTCGCCCGCCCACACGTGGTCTAGAGTGCAATTCGCGCAATGGGGCTCCCGTTTGTGAGGCGGGCTAGTGGTCAGCTAACACCGTAAGTCTCTCAGCCGCTTCCCTCTTTCTTGCTCGCATAAGGTAAGGTAGTATCATCTCCGCCTCTCTCTATCTCTTCTATCTTATCGTCCTTGGCCTCGGTCTTCATTACTGCTTTCACCTTTCTGGTCTGTCTTGTGGAACATATGATTTGAGCCGAATCCCCCAAGTCAAGCCATCATTCTACCCCTCACGATCCCCACCACTCGTATGCCAATCGGGCGAGTCTACTTCTGGAGACCATCTTCAGCTCGCAATGGCCGCCAATGATGTAGGGCCGGCGCCCACAATGGTCGGCGGAAACGCAGAAGACGCGATCAAGAACGACATACAAGTGCGCGATTCAGAAGGCTCAATGATCGAGACGGACAAGAAGCCAGTGGCACCCGACCAGTTCGACCAAAAGTACCGGACAGGCAAGTATGAGCTGTGGTCGTACTACTCCTACTACATCGGCAACAACGTAAGTACCGCAGCACTTCCGACTCGCAACCCAGCACCAGTCTCACAACCCCCCAGGGCCTCCACCTCTTCAACTTCGCTCCCACCGCCTCCCAAAACCTCCTCAGCCAACACGCGACCGCCATCGGCGGCCCAGACAACACAACCGTCTTCTTCGCCGGCTCCAACCGCACAACGAACAGCATCATCCTCCTCTGCAACGGCATCTCCTTCGCGATCCAGATCGCCGTCCTCCTGCTCATCGGCGCGTACGCCGACTTCGGCACCTTCCGGCCCAACATCCTCATCGCGCTGAGCATCGTAGCCTTCGGCATCGGCTTCGGCTGGCTAGGCGTGCACGACGAGGCGCAGTGGCAGACCGGGCTAGGGCTGTACATCGTGGGCCTGGTGGCGTACCAGCTGTGCCTGACGTACTGGACGGCGGCGTTCCCGGGCCTGGCGCGGAACACGAAGGAGCTGAGGGCGCGGGCGCAGTCGTACGAGGCGGGCGACGCGAGCAGGGAGGAGTACGACTTTGCGGACTCGATGAAGCGCAATGAGCTGGCGAACATGGCATTTTATATCCAGTCGCTGGGCGAGATTGTCATTCTGGCTGTGATTGTGGGGATCATGTTTGGGCTGAGAGTGAATGAGAGTGAGGCGAGGAACAATGAGGGCCTGAGCGTGCTGATTGCGTTTGCGACGGGCGTGTGGCTGCTGCTGGCCGTGCCGTGGTTTGTGCTGGAGAAGAGGCGGCCGGGCCAGGATCCCGGGATGAATATTGTGCTTGCGGGATTTTGGCAGCTGTGGAGGGCTGTGACGCAGATCTGGCAGTTGAAGCAGAGTCTGTTTTACCTCATCGGTAAGCTTGGTCGTGGATCAACACTGCTTTGAGATGGACACACTGACCCAAGACCAGGCTACTTCCTCCTAGGCGACTCACTCAACACCACAGTGACCGTGATCGGAACCCTCCAAAACAGCATCGTAGCCTACAACACCCTCGACCTGACATACCTGCTCATCGTCGGGATCGGAGCGCAGGCTGTCGGAATCTTCAGTTTCTGGCACATTCAAAAACGCTACAGCCTGTCGACCAAGACTATGTTCAACGCCGTAGCCGTGGCAATCATCCTACTAGATGCCTGGGGAATGGTCGGAATCTGGACGCAGAAGTTCGGCTTCCACAATGTCTGGGAGGGTAAGGCCCACATCCCGTCTCTCATCATTTCAACCATACCCTGCTAATTCTCGAATCAACAGTCTGGCTCTACCAAGCATTCTACGGCCTGCTAGTCTGCCCCTGGTACAGCTACAGCCAAACGATGATATCGGAAGTAACCCCTCGGGGCAAAGAGTTCCTCTTCTTCAGCCTGTTCAGCATCGTGGGCAAAGCGTCGTCGTTCATCGGGCCCTTGGTGTCGTCCGCGATCATCGACGCGAGTCCCTCGGGCAACAACAGCATGCCGTTTTACTTTCTGTTCGGGTTGAGTTTGGCGAGTTTTCTGTTTTTGTTATTTTTCGTCGATTTGGGGAAGAGTCGGGTGGAGCAGGAGGCTTTCTTGGAGCGGGAGAGGAAGGCGAAGATGCACGTTGCTGGGGCTGGCGACGAGGGAAGTGAAGACGCCTGAGTAGACGAGATCTGAGACAACTCGAGACCTCATTAGAAGTATCAGGATCATGACTTTCGCATCTCATGAAACGAGTAGTCCATCGTGAGCCAACTTCACTGCTTTTCAGGCGCAGGAGAAGCGACAGATGTGCCTCGTGAGAGTCCAGATCCACTCTGTCTGAGGCGAGCAGTCGAAATTTCACATCTCTATGCCTTTACAAAGTGTTACTGTACATGTATGCTATTTCGTTGCTCGACCGGCATTTGTCCTTGTGCGAGGTGGCGCGACTAGCGTGGAGCAAGTTGACCGCGCAAGACCACGCATCGCGCACTATATCACACGTCCATTGAAAACGGCTCGCAACGGCACGACAACACACACAAGAGCAATAGAAGCAATACAGAAGGCTACGCTAATAAAGTGCCTCCTCTAACAACGAGGCCATCTCGCGACGTGTCCAGAACATAAAGATCTAAAACCGCCCACTGCATCAAAAGAAACTACCGCGACGTTTGCAACAAATCCGGAAGCCAAAAAACACAAACGAAAGCCTCGAAAGATAACGAAGGAAAACATGCAACCCAACCTTCCCGCGACAATTCGCCCCCGCACCCCCACCGACCTCCCCTCCACCGCCACTCTGCTCGCAAAAGTCCACGCCCGCGACAGCTACCCAGTGCAAGGCGTGCAACAAGCCGAAGCATTTCTCTCCTCGCCATCCACGATCTCCGCCTGGGTAGCCGTCCGCTCCTCGGGCGAAATAATCGGGCACGCGGCGCTTTCTTCGCCATCTCCCTCGGACCCTGCCGTCGCGCTGTGGAGAGCTCAGAATCACTCTGAGCCGATAGCTGTGCTGGAGAGGTTGTTTGTTGATCCTGATTCACGAGGGGAGGGGCTAGCGGGGCGGTTGATGGGGGTTGCGGTGGCGGAGGCGGGGCGCAGGGGTTTGAGAGCTGTGTTGTTTGCGTTGGTGAAGGATCAGGCGGCTATGAGGTTGTATGTGCGTGAGGGGTGGAAAGAGTTTGGGAGGAGCATGTATAGGTATGAGGGTGGGGACGGATTGATGACAAGTATGGAGGCTGTGTGTTTTGTTGGTCCTGTAGGCTCTCAGGTCGGCCAAAAGTGAGATGGGAGGGAGGGCGAGAGGACAGAACGGGATGAACACTTTTGTGCGCCTGGTGCCCGGAAGAATAAGGCATCTCACAAAGACTAATTTACACTCGCACTGGGAATCCAAGAAAACAAGAAACAATTTTCTCCATTGCCCGCCAATTCCCATCCAGCCTTGTTCGGCAGTACCACGCGCCCCAGAAACATGTTGCCACCTAATCGTCTGCTGTCTTCTCAAAACCGCGAGTCTGGTTTGCCGTTACCAGCCTAATCGTGAACACCCGCGTTAAGATGGATTTTTCAAGTCAACAGCTCCGCTTAACTCCTGTTGCGGCCGGAGCGCCTGGGCTCGCCGGTCTCGGTAGCCGCCTTCTTGGGCTCCTTCTTAGGCTTCTCAGCCTTAGGAGCATTTGAGTTCTTGGCAGGCCTGCCCTTCTTCTTGGGCGGAGGCTGGTCGCCGTTTTCTTTGGGCTCCTCGGCCTTGTCGGCTTTCTCGCCGTCAGCCTCGTCGTCCTTCTTCTCGTCCTCAGCCTTGCGCTTGTCACCAGTCGAGGCATCGCCATTGGTGGCCTTCTCCTCTTTGTCGTCCTCCTTCTCCTCCTTGTCATCCTTCTCCTCCTCACCATCCTTCTTCTCATCCGACTTGGCCTCAGCCTTGTCCTCGCCGTTATTCTCGCCGTCCTTCTTCTCGCCTCCATCCTTCTTCTCCTCGCCCTCCTTGTGCTTAGGGCCCTCCTCCTCGACCTCCAACTCGCTCGCGCGCTTCACGACATCATGGCCGCTACGCTCGACGCGCACAGCGGGGTTCTCAGGATCGGCGTTCTTCTTGACCTCGTTGCCGCTCTTTGTCTCCATCTTGAGCTCGCCCTCTGTGGCGACCTCGCTAGCGGTGCCGCCGGGCGCGCCGCCGCCCCATTGCCAGGAGACTGAATGTCTGTCAGCGATGCGTTCCTTGCGAATGCGATCGAAGTCGCGAGAGCCATTGAGCGATGACGTCGTTGCGCGCGATGCTGACTGGCGCGTGAAACACGCCTCAAGTCGCGACTGAACGCGAGTCGTTCGAAAATCGACGAGAATCGATGATCGACGATCGCTTTGATGCGCGTTTGGCCTGTCACCGATCGAAACGACGCGCATAGAGATGGCTTGGCGTTCGACGAGCGACGCGTGATCGCGGGCGAACAATGCCTCACCGCGCCGGAATCGCCATGATATCGCGGAACCTGCGCGCCCCGACCATATCAGAAGCAAAACGGGAGATTCACATACCCTTGTCGCCCTCCTTGATCTCGGTGTCAGCCATTGTGGTAGTAGTCGTAGCGCGCGTGAGCTCAGTAATAAATCGTAGCGCGAGAAATAAGCCGAAAAGTCAAACAATCGAAGTCGCGTGTCCGATGCGCAGCGAATAAGGTAGTGGAGGTGAGGTGTAGTGAGGCGTGTGTTGTGGGAGGAGAGCAGGCGCAACGGGAAGAGAAGGTGAGGTCTGGCGGAGCTGGGTCGAGCTTGCGCCTGCCCTGCCCTGCGTCGCGCGCGCCTTCGTCATACCCTGCGCGAGTTGGGGGCTGGGGAAAACGGGCGGTCCGTGCGCTGCATCCGGCAACGCTTCTCCGCACGTACATCTACCTTAAGACAAGTCCCGTCTGCACTGCCTGAGGCGCGTTGCGTGGACGACGGTGAGTGAGGCGTTCCATTGGTACTCGGGCCTTATGTGAGACGTGCCATGGGCTATCATAGGGCTCTGACTTGGAATCTCCAACGCCTCACGTCCGCACGCCTCTGACGAGCGAGCCTGCAGTCAGTGAGAGGAGGCGAGGTATCCATAAGCATTGACGAGACCGAAAGGCACGTGACTTCATGTTCAGCGCATATCCATACACATGTAAATTGGAAAGCTAACGATGAGTTCTATTCATCCTCATCGCTGTCATCCAACACGAAACCCGCCCTCAACCTCCTCGCAGGCGGTCTTTTGCTGACCGGCGCGTCTTCCTCGTCATCCTCTCCATCCCCACCAGCCTTGTCAGGCGCATTGTCCTTCGTTGCGGTACTAGCATTGCCTGAAACCTCCGCCAAAGGCATCGACTGCTCTCTCACTGAAGGTGAGGCTGAATGCATGTCTTCGTCTTCATCAGATGAACCCTCCGCATCCTCTTCGTCCTCATCCATCTCTGATGCGTCGTCACCATCCGCACGCTTCTCAGAAGCCCCGATGACAACATCATCCATCTCCGAAACTACACCATCGATCAACGCATCCTCATCCTCGCCCAACGCCCTCGCCACCTCCCTCGCCTTGGCCCTGACCTCCGACTTCTTCGCCTTCTTCCCCTTGCCCCCAGTCTTCGCTTCATCCATCTCCTTCAGCAATTGGTTCCGAATGACACCCCTCATCTTCTGCCTCCTCTCTTCTTCCAATCTGAAGAATTCCGCATCACCCTCTGCATCGCTCTCATCATCACTAGCCGTGATGAACAGCGCACTCTTGATCTTCGCATTACGCTCCCGCTCCTTCTCCCTCCTGCTCTCCGCGCGCCGCTCAACCTCCGACTCGGTAGGATCGTCCTCGGCGTTCCGGCGCTGCAAACGGCGCTTCTTCTTCGGCGTCTCCTCGTCCTCGCCGCGCTCCTTGCGCTTCTCGCGCAAATTTGGAGGGAACATCTGCTGCTCGGCGTCACTCTCGTGTACGCCCGAGTCGTAACCATCATCGAAATGCCCTGCAGTCTCGTGGCGGACGAAAGACCCCTTCGTCCTCGTCATGTCGGTCGCTGACTTCCCGTCGAAAGTCGGGGGGTCGAATTCCGCCTTTTGGATTTGCGAGACGAGCTCGTGGAGTTTTGCCGACGGCACCTCGCTCGGCATCAGCCAGGAAGCGTCCGTGTCCTCCGCGACGCCCAGGCGCTCATAGCCCAACGTCGCAAGGAGGAGGCGGAGGTGCTTATCCTTGAAGAGAGCGAGTTTACGCTCCTCTGAATTGCCAGGCTGGAGGAAGATGCTGGGTGCGATTGGCGGCGCAGCTTCAAGCCCGACCGCGCCCTCTTGCGGCTTCCACGTCGCTTCGATCTGCTCCCACGCTTCGCGCTCCTCCGCCGCGAGCTTGACTTCCTCTCGCACCCAGCTGACGATGTCGGCTTTGTTTTGCTCGAGCATGACGCCGACGGCGACGCCGACCTTCTGGTCCTCGGTAATTGTAGCCTTGAAATCCAGCTCCGCGGGTGGCCGAGGAGTTGCCTTCTCGACAATGCGGTCGAAGCCGTTCTGCAAGTAGAAGACTGTGCCGCCAATCTTGCTGAACAGCATCTCGATCATGCACACCTCCCTCCAGCCCTCGCCCTCTGTGTCTTTGGAGACCCACTTAATGCAACGTCGGAAGATCTGTCGGACCAGCTCCTCCCAGTCTTTGAAACCCTCCACTCTTGGGCTCAGACCCTCAGGTCCCTTGATCAGGCGGTGGAAGAGGAGAAGAATGTCCACTCGGAAGAGTAGCACAGCGAGCTCGTTCTTGAAAGCCAGGCGGTAGAAGTATCGGTGACATCGCTTGAGCTGCTCTGGCGACAGATCGGCATAGAAATGGAGCAGTGAGAGGAACGTATCGACGCATTTCTGGTTCATGAATTTGGCGCTGAACCTTGCGAAGTCGAACTTGCGCTCCGAAGCCGCCAGGTGGATTTCACGTTCTTCCTCCTCGGCTTCTTCGTCGGCCTCGTTCGCGTCAGCGGTTTCGCCTGCCGCCGCGTCCGGTTTCTGCTTCTGCTTTCGTCTCGCACGCCTCTTCGACCTGATTTGCAAATCAACATTGACTTTGCTGTACCTCTCCAGCATGCGGACGAAAACGTGCGTGCACTCCGTGACGGCATCAAGATAAGCAAAGCCCTGTCGATTGTAACCTCTCAAAAGCTGCACGATGCGCTCATGCGTTGACTCCTCGTAGAAGATGCGGTTCTGGATGTTCTCTGCGATCTCCTGGTCCTCTTCGTCTTTGCTCTCAGCCATCGACTGCACCGTGAGCAAGACCTGCGTGAAAGCGAGCATGGTGCTCTGCACCACCTGCCAGTTCTTGTCGTCGAAGAAATGCTGCATTGAGCGGTTGAGGAGAACGAAAGTCTCCTGATCCAGTACAGCGGCGATGTAAGCGTAGCTGTTGTCTTGCAGGTCCGCTTCCGTTGCGTTACCGCTGTTTGCCTTTGCGACAGCTTGGTGTCGGGCTGTGGCGGCGCTTAGAAACCATGATATGAGGTAAAAGTATTGTTTGGTATGCTCGTCGGTGTGGCGCTCGTCCTGGGTGTCACGCTCGATGAGCTTTCGCAGAGCGAGAAAGAGAGGGTTAAAGGAGGAATCCAGAAAGTCCTCGACGAAAGATTTCAGAATCCCTTCCGCCGACTCTGTGATGTCGCATCGCCCGCCAATGTCGAGTTGCTCGTTGACTTCAGGTGTGTTCTTACCGCGGAACTTGGGCTTGTCCCACTTCTTGCTCTTGTCCATGTGATAGAGGGTCTGTTGATCGTTGGTAATACTGTGCTGTCCAGTGACGGTCGAGTAGTTCGTCTCATCGCGCTTGACCCAGACCATGGTGCCAAATCGATTGTGCCGTGTCGGCGCATGCTTCTTGTAGCTGTCCAGCATCGACTTCTCTTTCGATAGCAGATCCTTGAACTCTTTCGTGTTGTTTCTGGCCACCTGCTGCTTTTCCATGAAGAGTCTTTTCGGATTCACCCCCTTCAATAGGTGGAACAAGATTTCGAGCTGCTGAAGAACTTCATCCTGGAACTCGTCTCCGGCTCCGGACCCCAGAGTGAGCAAGAAGTTGAAGATCTCCTGCGTTCGAAAGATCTCGATTGTAGTCGATCGCGTGATCTCGTTCTCATCTCCTTGGCTTGGCAGATGTTGCGGCTGTGTGATCATGGCAACGTTTTTTAGTATCGTGAGCGACAGCCCAATGATCGCCTTTTCATTTGGAGATCGCTCTGCTCTCGGCTGTGCCATACCTGGAAGAACGACTCTCACGATTGTCTTCAATATGTCGGCATTCTCGAAATGCAGAAGCGCGCGCTTGTAGCCAACTTGAGCCAATTGCAGATACGGCACGTGTCGGTGGAAGTTGCGAGTTTTGTCGTCGTCCTTGATGTCCTCCTCCACCGGGTTCGTCACACATGCCAGTACTTGGAGACACGCCACTGCTGTCTTGCTCTTGAGTTTGCTCGCCGTGCCATTTCGAGGAAATTGTGCCAGAATCTCCAACAGGTCTCCTTTCACCAAGTTCGCTTCGGCGAGGCACCGTCGGACGTCGAATCTCTTTCTTCGCAAGTCGTGAAGTCGCACCCAACGCAGGATGTCCTTCAAGACCGCATGCGCATCGTCGCCGATTGCTGCTTCTTATCAGCATGTGTCTGTATGATGAAGGTTGCAGGACCGAGCATCTTACCGTAGGAATCGTCGTACGTGGAGCGTCCACCGAGGGCAGTGACAAGACTGTAGACCCACGCCCTGATCTCCGGGTCGACCGTCTCGCTCTTTTCCCACACCTCCATGGCTGCGGGTGTGAATGGCGGTATAATATCTTCGTCTCGCCCTCCAACACGAGGGGCAGCAGATCAATTTACGGCCCAAATCTGGGGAGACGCGACGCGGCGCGTGTCGGGCTGAGGGAAACGCCGATGTGCGCAGAGCTCAGCCCGGCCCCATGTCATCGCTCGGCGAGCTCGACAGACCTCGGCACATGTGAATAGGCCGAGTCGTCGCGAATCTGGGGGCTTAAGCCGATGCTGGTTATGCCATTGACAATCTGCTGCTGCTTTGTACAGTCCAATACCACTTTCACGTTCTCTTCTTTGCGCAAGTGAAGCCTACAATGTTCAGTACCGTCTCAAGAAGCCTTCCGAGGCAGGCCGTCCGCTCATCATGCCGCCAGTTCAGCTCCAGTCGTCCGAGCCTAGCGCAGACGCAACCTGCTGAGATCAAGAAGCTGGGTGTTATCGGTGCAGGGCAAATGGTGTGCTTGGAACTACGACATAGATACAAATAGAATCGGAGCTGACGCTAGCAAAGGGCCTGGGGATAGCACTCGTCGCAGCTAGAGCAGCCGGTGTACCCGTAACGGTAGTGGACAACAGCCAAAAGTCGCTCGACAAGGGCCTTGCATTCGCTGGTATGTCCTGAGCAGCAGCCACAACTCCAATCACACACTCTAATGAAAGAACAGACAAGCTTCTCGCCAAAGATGTCACCAAGGAAAAGATCAGCCAGTCCGACGCCGACGCCGCCCGCGCCCGCCTCACGCCCACCACCAAGTACGACGACCTGAACGACGTCGACATGGTCATCGAAGCCGTGCCTGAGATTCTCGACCTCAAACTCAAGATATTCTCCGACCTCGCCCATATCTGCCTTTCCCATGCCGTCCTCGCAACCAACACGTCCTCCATCAGCATCACGCGCATCGCCGCTGCGACAAGCAAAGACCCCACCGACCTCTCCGCCAGCAGCCGCGTGCTCAGCACACACTTCATGAACCCCGTGCCCGTCCAAAAGGGCGTCGAGATCATCACCGGCCTGCAGACCTCGCCCACGACGCTCGCGACAGCGCTCGAATTCTGCAAGCGCATGGGCAAGATCCCATCGCTGTCGGCCGACTCGCCGGGCTTCCTGGCAAACCGTATCCTGATGCCGTACATCAACGAGGCGATCATCGCGCTGGAGACGGGCGTCGGCGACAGAGATAGCATCGACGCGATCATGAAGAACGGGACGAACGTGCCAATGGGCCCGCTGCAGCTGGCGGACTTCATCGGGCTGGACACTTGCTTAAGCATTATGGAGGTGCTGCATTCGGGGCTTGGAGACTCCAAGTACAGGCCTGCGGTCAGGCTGCGGCAGATGGTTGATGCGGGTTGGCTGGGCAAGAAGTCGGGCAAGGGATTCTACGAATATTAAAAGAAGGTGGGGGAGGAAGTCACTTGACTGTACGAGACGGATAGATGAATTCGCAGTAATGAGAACTACTTTTGAAGTGTACACCGGCGCATGCTTCTAATCGCTGCGTGGGATTTCCAGGCCTGTAAACAAGTTGCCTGGACTCTTCGGACACATCGCTGCTGCCAGTCCGCTTCATGCTCGCGTTGTTCGCTGGCCCAATTGACCCAATGCCATTCCATTGCACATTCGCCTTATGCCAACGCGGCATGTGTTGTCCGTAGACAAGCACCACCACACTGAACAATACTTGTCGAGCCGTCATCGCAACAAAGTTCCATGGAGCTGTTTTGATCGAACTGCCTATTGGAAAGCACCCGGACGGGCATCACATGAGACCAGCGTTGCGTGGCTGATGTCGTTCTTAGAACCATAACTCTCGAGTTTCCAAAGAAAAAAGACCACTGGCAAGTGGCTGGTTCACCCGATCAAACTTGCGGCCAATGCTTATCGTTTCAGACCACGTGCGAGGGAGCCTGGCCCCCGTCATAAGACAAATTGTCGGAAAGAATCATCATCTCGAGTGCGTGTTGTCGCTCCATGGCTCGCTTGCCGTGCAAGCCAGAGATGATTAGCCAGTAGTGCTAATCTCCTTCCTCCAGCGAGCGAACGACACTCCATCGTAGCTTCGATCGTAGGTAGGAAAGGCTCCATTTCCTCAGGTCAAAAAAATGGCACCCCAGCAGCCCCAGCAACCGGGCCCGCAGCTCTCCTCTTCAGCCTCCACCTTCTCTTGACCGCCTTCTTCCCACCCGCCCTCATCTCCCCTGCAACAGCAGTCTCCGCACTCCACCCAACCCCATCCAATTGATGTCCAGACCGACAAACCCTCACCGTGCACCTCTTCCCCTTCGTAGAAAGCTTCTGCTTGAGCCTCTGCCTCCCACGGAAGTACTTGTTGCCATCGTCTGTCCGACTCAAGTCGAGCCGGCGCTGGACGAACTGCGCGATGAGGATGGCGATGGAGGTGCTGGAGATGGTCACGATGATCGAAAAGGGGTCCATTGTGGTGGCAATGAAAGTTCTGGCCGGAGAGCGAGGTCCGCGGGAAACGAGGAAGGCGGGAAGTGGAGTCTTTAGGTCTGATGCCTGGCTGGGCCGAGGGATGCTGATGGGCGTGGAATGATGGGATGGAGTGAGTGATGAGATAAAGGGATGGATGGGTTTGTTTTGCGGAGAAGAGTTGAGGGACTGCCATGTGATGAGTGTTTGAACGAGCGAATGGTGGCGGAAGCCAGGCTCGGTGTTGTCGTGCTTTGGGCGCCTTCCGGTAAGAAGAGCAGGGCAGCCGGATTGGCAAGCGCGAGCAAGTGACACGAAATACAGGCATCTTCGGAGAGCACTGACAATGTACATCAGTGGTAGGATCCAATACTCTCAGCATGTGCCGGAGACGCAAAAAGAGTCATGAACATTAGGACTTTTCTTTTGTCGTCGCTGTATATCTGCGGAGATAATTGAAATTTTGATGATTGGGGAATACGCCGCCCGACCCGTCCCTCTCCTCCTTTTAGATACACCCATCGCATGTCACTCACTGAACCTCGGCCACCGAACCGTAGTCGGCCTGCTGCTCCGAACCAAAGATGTTCTCCACCATCTCACCACCACGGACAGCAAGGATGGAAAGCAGAGAATCGCTAAGGCCGTGGGTCTTCTCGTTGCATCCTTGCAGCCATAGACCGGCGTCAGGGGCAACAGCACCGTCGGCAGTCTGCACCTTGTAATTCCGGTTGACAGCCCAGCGCTTCTCGGGGTCCTGGTCCCCGCCGGGCATCAGATGGCGGACGTTCCTCAGCATCTCCTCGTGAGCGTTGCGGACGTATCCGCTGGCGACGACGACGAGATCGACATCGAGCGTCTCATGGGTGGGCTTCTTAGCAGCACTGAAAGTGGAGGTTTCGTTGCGAAGGTGGAGGCGAAGAGGCGCCTTGCCTGAGCCGGGCAGCTCCTCTACGCTGTCAATGGTGCGATGGTTGAGGATGCGCTGGGGCCAGTCCTCCTCTGAGTCGTACAGGATTCTTTGTGTGTACATGGCGGTGTAGATTTCCTCGAGCAGCTCGATGCGGACGACGCCGTAGTTGGTGGCCTTGTCGCGGGCGATTGCCTCAGCGCGGAGGACAGGGTCCTGGGCCCAGATGTCGTCCACGCGCTCGGGGTCAAAGATCTCGTTGACGAAGGGTGAGTCGTCGCTGGGTTTCAGAGCAGCGCCGCGGATGATGAGATTTGACTTGCAGCCGGGGTATCGCGAGTGGATGTTGTGGAAGCACTCCGCTGCGCTCTGGCCGCCGCCGATGACAGCAACGGATCTCGGGGCCTGGCCGGGAGGGAAGATCTGATCGATGTGGGTAGCGTACTGCGAACTATGGATGACCCGAGGGTGGTTGGCGGGGATTTGTTTGGGAATGCTGGGACGTCCACCAGCAGCGATCACGACGTGCTTCGCACGGGTGGTGGTCTGACGGCCGGTGGTTTGGTCGGTTGATGTGACCTTGAACTCCTCGGCAGCACCGGTCTGAGGGTTGGTACGGCTGACATCAACGGAGGTGACATCCTGCCCGTACTCGACAACCTCCTCGAAGTGCTCGGCACACCAGCGCATGTAATCCTCATATTCGATACGTTGCGGGAGGAAGGTGCCAAGGTTGGTGAACGAAACGAGTCTACCGTTCTCGTGCAGGTAGTTGAGGAATGTGAACTCGCTTCGAGGATCGCGGAAAGTAGCCATGTCTTTGATGAAAGTGATCTGCATCTTTGCTCCAGGAAGAAGCATTCCGGCGTGCCACGCGAATTGTTGTTGGCGCTCCAAGAAACGCACCTTGGGCGTGGATGTACCGAGAGCTGCATCTCCTTTGTCGATTGCATCGTGCAACGCGACAGCGATAGCAAGCGAAGCGGGTCCAAATCCAACGCATACGAGATCCTGGACCTCACTGTCAGGGAAGCGCTGCAGATGCGAGCTTGGGACGGCGTGGCGGCTGGCACGATGCCCGTTGGTCTGAGAAGCGTGACCGTTCATGTTGTTTCCGCTGCCGTTACTACGTGTGGGAGTCAGCGGGACGGCATGAGGTGACATCGTTGCGCTGAGTGAATCAAAAGACCAAAGGCCGGGGAGGTGGTGGTGTTGACGTGATGTATGTCAAGCGGGTAGGCCCTCGGATCTGATAAAGATCAGGACAAAAGGTGGCGGAGGTATTTTTTGATAGCGAGAATGCAACAGTGACTTTCACCACGAACGAGCCTGCCTATCCGATTTCGGCGCGCAAGGGCAGGAGCACAAAATCGAGCCACTCCGCCAGCGAGCAAGCCCCGGATGTGTTTACGTTGGGCAAACCCCATCGCAGCGCACCGATTGTTTCATGGCGTGTTCATGAGCGAGGCTGCTGTGCCTTGCTCGGGCCGCCGTCTGCCTAGGGTCGTCCTGTCGTCAGCGAAGCAGGCGATCCAGGCAACGCGATCAAACCTTCAGGCACGACATGCCCAACTAGCCCGGGCGCAGACCCAGAACACGTCGGAGGGGCTGCCACCGTCGCCCTTGGCAATCTTATCTGACCCGCAGCCCATGCAGGGCGCCAGCCACGGTGGGAGCCGCGAGGAAAAATCTGTCGACGGCCGCAGGGTGATGACGCAGGCTAAGGAGCGGCTTCTCGCGACCAGACGCCGCCGCGCAATGTACCGGGAGAGCGTGGCAGGGCGTTGCGAGGCATGGGGGGCACGTGAAGGCAGATCCGCGGGATGTGTGACATTGCAATGGCACGCGTCGCGCCCCAGTGCGCCAGGGTACACGGCGCTGATTGAACGCCAGACCCGCGCCTAGAATGAAACAGGAATCGCTTGAGGTTGAGAAAAAGTTATCAGATCCGCTTCCAGGCCGTGCTAGGCGAGCAGCGTTACGGGGTCCCGCCAACACGGACTCCCTCGGCGGTTGCACCGCTTGCGAAGAAATCAGATCGGCGGTGCTGGCAGCACCCTGCTGGTGTTGGTCTGCTCCGAAAACCCTGCGGTGCGGGCGCGTTGCGGGTACCCTATTGACCAGGGCGCCGATCTTGAACAGCTGTCAGCTCCATCCTGGTGCCTTAGCGGGGCGTGTTGATGAACCCTGCAGCGGCACGCTTGAGAAGAAGCCTCGGAAGCTTTGGCTGTATGGTTGAAGATCGGAGGGAGCGAATCGATCAGCGGCCTGACAGGTACGGACGACCGGAGACTTGGGCTCGGATCACAGCACGCGAAGGACCTATTCGAATCCGACGGAAACGAGCACCGGCAACAACACGATACGAGCTATTGACGACAGAGGACTATAGATGATCATGGAAAAATCGACGGACTTTTGTGCAGATACTTAACGCTAAGCAACCGATTGCGCCTTCGCCATGCTGGCATACAAACCGCCGTTCTCCATCAACTCCCGGTGCGTGCCCATTTCGACGATGGAGCCCATCTCGAAGACAATAATGCGGTCCATGTGCTGAATGCTCGCCAGCCGGTGAGCGACCGTGATGGTGGTGCGCCCAGCCGATGCAGCAGCCAATGACTCTTGCACCATGCGTTCGCTGTGTGCGTCCAGCGCACTCGTGGGCTCATCCAGTAGCAAGATCTCAGGGTTTCTGATCATCGCTCGAGCGATCGCGAGGCGCTGCCTCTGACCGCCAGACAACTTCGTCACGCCATTCGAGGCGCAGTCGGTCGTGTAGCCTTCCGGAAGACTGACGATGAAGTCGTGCAGGCCGCACCGCCGGCACACCTCTTCCACGTCTTCTTGGGTGACGTTCTGGCCGCGGCTAGCACCAAGCTTGACGTTGTATGCGATCGAGCCAGGAAATAGTTCCGGCTCTTGCGGGACCAGACTGATGCGACTGCGAAGCTTTCGGGCATCGATATTGCACACGTCAACGCCGTCGACGGCAACTTGGCCCTCGGCGGCATCGTAGAAGCGCTCCAGCAAGGATACAGTAGAGGACTTGCCCGCGCCCGAAGGCCCGACAAGGGCGACATTCTCGCCTTTCTGGACCGAGAAGGTCACATTGCGCAGCGCAGGCTTGCTTCCATCATTCTTGTACTGTAACGTGACGTTGTCCAGGTGTATCTTTGGAGTTGCGACAGCAGGCCTCTTGCTGGCCACGCACTCGTCGACCGACGACCGTGTAGAGGATTCATCGTCCGCTTTCTGCACATCCTCCACTTTCAGGATTGTAGGCCGCATGTCCAGCATCATGCAAATGCTCTTGGCTGCGGATCGCGCGCGAGTGATCTCGGGCGTCAGACTGAATGCTTGGCCTGCGCCTTGCGCCGAGAACAGTAGGGCTGGCAGGACGATGAAAAAGTCGACAGGGTTGTAATAGCCCTCGCGGACATTCTTAGCGCCCCACCAGTAAGCCAGCGCATACACGAAGTAGGTAATGGCGAACGAAAAAGCAAGCAACGCATTCGACGCAAAGGTAAAGCGGAGACCGCTCTTGTAAGGGCTCTCGAGCGCTTTCTCATATCGTTGCAATACGTTGTCCTCGAGACCTAAGATCGAAATCGTACGCATGTTCCTGCAGCTCTCAGCGGCAAGACTCGCGGCTTTGTTGTAAGATGTACGGTGGTGCTCCTCTGATTTAGTCAAGACGCGAAGCCTCAAGTATCCTGCTGTGACGAGGACGGGAACACAGCTCATCAAGACAACGGCTATACGCCAAGCCACCACAAGGGCGAGAGTTAGGCCTCCAATCATGGATGTCGCAATGGCGAAAAGTGTGCCGGTCACGACACCGGAAAGCGCTGCGAGATTGCCGGCGTCGGAGTTAATGCGAGCCATCAGTTCGTGGAGAGACCTTCCAGGAGCTGAGAACCAGGCCATGTCCTGACGCAAAGTGTTCCGGAGGAGAGCGCTCTGAACCCGCCCAGTCAAGCGGGTGGACGCAATGCCAAACGAACTCCCACTGCCAGTGTAGCACACGAGCGCGATACAAGACAGGATGAAGAAGATTAAACAGTAGAACTCGATTTGAGAGCGCAGGCCATCTCCACCACGTGCGTTGTCGTTGAGGAGTTGAATAAGGTTACCGAAGGCAATCGCTTCGCCAATGATAATGGCACCTCCGATCACGGAGAATGCAAAGCCGAGGAGTAAGATGGGCGCATCAGGTTTGAGTAGACGAAGTATTTTGTGAGCCAGCTCGAAGTTTGTCGGAGACGCCTCCTCCGGTTGACTCTCGTCTACAGATCCGCTAGAAATTATGCTCGAGGTAGTCTCTTTCTCCTGGATATCATGCTTCTCATCCAGCAGTGTCGACTTCTTTTCTTCAGTCCAGGCGGAGGACATCCCCTGAGCCTCAAGCAAGCCGTTGAAGATGGTACCAGGCGTTGCCAGTGCCGTAGGTGCGCCAGACTCGACAGCCTTGCCATCACTGATGACAACGATCTGATCGGCGTTCAAAACCGTCGATAGACGGTGTGCAATCATAATGACAGTCGTGCCGTTACCGGCGACCTTCTTCACCGTCTGCGCAACCATGGTCTCGCTTCTCGCGTCAAGAGCGCTAGTGGGCTCATCCAGAATCAAAATGGCAGGATTCTTGATCAGAGCTCTAGCCAGGCAGATTCGTTGCTTTTGCCCGCCTGACAACTGCAAGCTGTTTCCAATGACTGTATCAAGGCCTTGGGGCAGGTCATCGATGAAGTCAATCGCAGCAGCTTTAACAGCTTCTTTGCAGCGACTTCTTTGCTCTTCAGGCGAGAGGTCCTGACGCCCTAGACCATGACAGATATTCTCATATATGGTACCGGAGAACAGGATGGAGTCCTGTTCAACGACAGACACTTGTGAGCGTAGATGGTCGACATCAAGGTCGCGAAGCTCATTGTCGCCAATTCGAATCCGACCACGGTAATCACCGTAGATCTTTGTCAGTAGAGATACAACGGTGGACTTTCCGCCTCCCGAGGTACCGACAATAGCGTTGAAGGTACCGGGTGCGAAGCCGAGGGAGAGACCACGGAGGATCTTAACGGTGGCGCGTGCAGGATAGGCGAACTCTACGTCGGAAAATTGGATTTTTTGTCCGTGGATGTCGATTTGTTCGCCGTTTACATTGCGCTCTCTGCTGGATTGCTTTGCGAGATCAACGAGATCCTTAATCTCCTCGCCAGCACTCGCCGCACGTGCGAACATCTCGAGGAATGGTGCAAACTGCCCAACGACGAAAGACGCATCCAGAATGAGGAGGCAGACGGCATAGACCGTGCCTGCTCCGCCATCTTCGGTCATCTTACTTCCGACGTAGAAAGCTAGGCCGTTTGCTGCGTAGGCGACGAAGTACATCAGGCCCAGAACAGAAGCAGCGACGATGGCTTTGCGGATACCAGAGACTGCGGATTCCTGCAGATGTTTCGAATGCTGTTCACTGACGGTCTCCTCGAAATCGAAAGCCTGGACAACCTTCACTGATCTCAGCGCAGACTCCAAGACGCCATTCGCTTGTTCAGTGCATGCTGAGAGCCGCTTCGACAGCCTTGATACCCATGCTGATCCGGTGGCGACGATAATTATCATTGCCGGGATGACGGCAGCAAGGAGAATGCCGGTCAGCTTTGCATTGAGGATGAATCCAACGACGAAGGCGGCGACGAAGTATCCAAGTGACTGAATAAAGATGCCAACCTTTTCGGAGGTGCCGACCTGAATTGTTTCGATCTTGGCCGTCAAGAGCGAGGTCACGTCGAGATCATGTGTGTCATAGTAGGCTTGGTCCAGACTCAACAGGCATCGCAGCAGCTTCTCGCGCAAGTTGATTGCGATCTTCTCGCCCACCCTTCCGAAAGCAGACATGTAGATGGTGGTGATGACAAAGTACGCTGCAGCAACTCCAAGCAGCTGGCCGATTCGCGTTTCTAGTTCGTTCTCTTCCGGTGGGAACGAATTTATGATCTTGCCGAAGATTACGAACATAATTGGCAGTGGAACGCCAGCAGCAGCGGCAAGCACAGCGCCAGCAATTGCAGTGCCACATTCCGCTTTGGTTTCCAGGTTGCGGTAGAGACTCAGAAAAGAGCTTTTGAAGGGATTCAATCCAAGTAATTGCTGGTATACTGATTTTGAGAGAGTCCCGTTGGAAGGTTTCCATTCTCGGGGATGAGCAGGGTCGAGTGTTGTGTCCGCGATATTCTGGCGAATGTCTGTGTCCGCGAGAGATTGACGATGGCTCTCATTGTCGCCAGCGATCGAAACTCTTGGGGCGGCCAGGTCCTGGGATACCCGAACAGACCCATGCCTCGCGGCGGTTGTAGTCATTTTGCAACAGGTGTCCCCTGTCGCGAATGTCGGGTTTGGGATGTCAAAGAATAATCAGCATTACGATAGAAATGTATACCAATCGGGCTGAGCACGACCTGAGTCGCTTAGAAGAATAGAGAGGCCCCGACAACGCTCCTCATACAGCTGTCATGGTGTGCGAGAGTCGAAACTTGTCACACCACAATTTCCAATTGCCGGGAAGTCGGATGGCTAGGCCGGGCAAGCACGAGTCCCCGTCTCCGCCAAAATGATGATTGGCGAAGTCAGTAAGGCGGGACAAGGAACCACCAATATTACTGAACTTACACTGAAGCATGGTCCGGTAGTGACGATCTGATAAAAGACACGCCAGCCTCTACGAATATGCCGAGATGCGGACCATGCAACGGGCCCCGAAAGCTTCGCGGTGGTGCAAAGGCATTTCGAGATGACACACAGCAACATGTCGGGCCATTGCGGCCGCACCAGGCCACGGACGGGCGCCTCACTTGGCTTCTGCCTTCCCTGTGCAAGTGGCTGCCGAAGTGATGAAGAGTTTTCTCCTCGCTTGTTCAAACCGCAGTGCGCGCCGGTCGTGGTGGAGCTCTACGCGGCTGCTGGGCCGAACTGAGGAAAGATCTTCTGTAATCTGATGCAACGATGCATCTGATAAAATCCTATTAGTCGATTAGATTGATCTAATCGCGCTAACAGTGTCTAGCTCGCGACCAGAAAACGCGCCGCCGACGTAGCTCCACGCGCGGGTCCTCAGCGACATGCCCAGGATGGATGCAGTAGGGTTTGGGGGGCTGCTCCTTAGATGCTGCAGGAGCCGACTGTAGGGCGCCTCGTGATGCAGGTCGCCGTTGGCGTTGGCCCACGCATAGCAGCTTGTGGTGTGAAGTAACATCGTCTGCCACGCCCAGTCGCCGAGGATGCCCGATGGCTGTGCCGAAATTTCGTGGGGCGTCACCAGTCGTTGAAGGCCCATCTGGCGTGGTAGGTCCCGCTGATGGTAGGGGAGCCAGAGTGATGCCTGTCTGGTTATGGAGTGCCGGAGTGCACGGCCTAGAGGCGCGTCAAGCTTGGTTGGCGTTTTCTCGGCTTCGTGAAAATTATCAGATGAAAATCCTAATCAGATCAAGCCCGCCATCGTCATCGCGAAGCCGCCTGGAGCGCATCGCGGGCTATTGACGACCACGAAGCCTAAGCGACATCGGTCTCTGTAGCCTGGCGGGCTCAGTCGTTCGCTGGCGTAGTGTCAGTGCTTTGCGTGTGACACTCTACGCTGACTACCGTACGATGTTGCCAGTGCATCTACAGCGCCCTCGCCACCTAGTCTATCCACTGCGATGAGAGCGCGCGAAAGGGAACGCTACATCTAACCCGCCGGACTTGTCGAACGGAATTCCATCACTCACCATACCCTCAAAGACGATATTACACTGGCCTTGCTGGATCCAAGGCCTTCAGACACCATGACAACTCCGATGTCCGTCCTAAACCCTCATCCGCAGAGATGTTCAGGGCCTGCGCTGTTACATCAACTTGTAAAGCGCGATGTGGCCGACACTGTACCCGCGCTGGATTACCAGGACGAGACCGGCCAAAGGCACTCCATCACATACAGCGATCTTCACAGGAAGTCAGATACTCTGGCCAATCATTTGCATGATCTCCGAACGAGTAGCGCTTTGCCTGTATCTGGACGATTTATCGTCCCTGTCTTCATAGGACAATGTCCTGATTTATACCTCACTCAGTTGGCCATCTTGAAAGCCGGTGGAGCATTCTGTCCGCTCACTTTGGACGTCCCGGAGGAGCGTCTTCGCTTCATTCTCAAGGACACATCTGCCAGCGTGCTCATCACAACCTCCGAGCTGAAGCACCGCTTGCCGCATCTCGAAGATGTTTCGGTAGTGACTGCAGATGAGATCGTACAACGCAATGCTTGCCGATCGCCTGATGTGCAGATTGAGCCGACTATGCCGGCCTATGTAATGTACACCAGTGGAAGCACAGGTCAGCCGAAAGGTGTCCTTCTGTCTCACTCTGCAGCCACACAAGCCTTACTTGCACACGATCGCCACATTCCGGCTTTCTCACGCTTTTTGCAATTTGCCAGCCCAACCTTCGATGTCTCCGTATTTGAGATCTTCTTTCCGCTCTTTCGGGGCTGCACACTTGTCGTATGTGAGCGGAAGAGAATGCTGAACGACTTACCCGCTACGATCAACGCTCTTGAGGTGGACGCTGCAGAGCTTACACCGTCAGTGGCAAACAGTTTACTCATGGGTCGAAGCAGCGTGCCCAAGCTGAAAGTCCTTCTGACGATCGGTGAGATGCTGAAGCAATCAGTGGTAGAGGACTTTGGTGGTTCGGCCGAGGAGACGGCTGTGCTTCATGGCATGTACGGTCCCACGGAGGCCACCATCCATTGTACCTTGCAGCCCAATTTCGGGAAAGACATGCCTGTCAACAACATCGGCATTCCACTTGACACCGTCTCTGCATTCGTCATCAGGCCAGCATCTGCGGAGCATCCCAGTCATGTGGTGGAGATCCTGCCCGCGGGCGAAGAGGGCGAGCTTGCCGTTGGTGGCTACCAGTTAGCAGACGGATACCTCAACCGCGAAGAGCAAACGAAAGCTGCGTTCGTGTCTCATCCTGAGTTCGGCCCACTATACCGCACAGGTGACCGTGCCAGGCTCGATTCGCAGCAAAGGCTTATGTGCTTGGGACGTATATCCAGCGGCCAAGTGAAACTTCGCGGTCAGGTATGAATGGGATGAGTTTTGAGGAGTGTGGGACTTCCTGCTGACATCTTCACAGCGCATTGAGCTTGGCGAGATTGAATATGCGGCATCCCGGACTCCTGGGTGTCGTGATGTCGTCGCCGAAGTGATTTCCGACACACTGGTGGTCTTCTGTGTCTCCAGCTCAGGCGATTTGAACGAAGCGAGTGTTCAAGACACGTGCAAGAAGTGGCTACCACCTTACATGGTACCGACCGACGTTTTGCTCTTGGACACCATGCCCTACCTAGCATCCGGCAAAATTGATCGCATGTCATTGCAGAAGCTGCACCAAGAATACCGGGAATCCCAGGACGCCTCTGGTGAAATGGAGGTGGATGATGGACAGAGGCAACTTGCCAAGCTCATCAGTGATGTCTTGAAGGTCGATGTGCTACGCCTTCCAAGCCTTGCTGCCGCTGGTATTGATTCCCTTTCATCCATTCGCATTGCTTCCCATCTAAAGAAAAACGGCTTCCCTCGCTCCAGCGCCACTGATGTTCTCGAAGGAGGGACTTTGGCCGATCTCCAGAAACGCCTCAAGGAGTCACATGTTCTAGAACAGCCGGACCAAAGCAAGTCGTCATTGCTACATGCTGATGATATCAAATCTGTGCTGGAGGCACACGAAAGTTTATCGGCAAGCATTAGCAAGATCCAAGATGTCATCGCATGCACTGCTGCCCAGAGCTCTATGTTGGCTGAAACCGCAAAGGATCCGCGTGCTTACTGCAACTGGATAGAGCTGCAGGTCGATATCGAGCGGACGATACATGATGTCAAGAAAGCTATCCACGCACTGACGGCCCATCATGAAATGCTCAGGGCTGGCTTCATAGCTCTCCACAATACGGCGCATCCATACGCCACCGTCATTTGGAAGGAGGACGAGTCTCCCGCCGTACAAGAGGTTGCAGAGTTCAGCTATGAGTTTGAAGCCAGTGACGATGCTCAACTATTTGAACCTCGGCCGATACAGCTACGACAATGTGGTACTGGCACCAAAATACTTCTTCAACTGCATCACTCCCTCTATGATCAATGGTCTATGGACGTCATCAAACAGGACCTGGACTCGCTGCTACAAGGTCAGAGCTTGCTAGCTCGGCCTTCATATAGCGACATAGTGGCATACCACAACAAGCCCATCCATGGGAACGACCTTGAGGCCAACCAGGAGTACTGGCAGTCACATCTTCGCGGCGCAGCAGTGACACCTCTGCCGCAACTCAACGGAGAAAAATCATCTCGAGGATTGCAAAGGACCGCATGGCTGCCGGTCAACATATCTGCTGCCTCACTCAAGCACAAAGCACACAAGTTGAACTGCAGTGCTCCAGCCATGGTACAAGCTGCGTTCGCTTATATTCTCAGCCTCTACACAGGAGCTTCTGATGTCATCTACGGAACGGTCTTCTCCGGGCGTCATATTCCTGTGGCCGACGTGGAACGCATTGTCGGGCCTTGTCTCAGCACGCTTCCTGCACGCGCAGAGATCAATGCAGTCAGAACTTGCCAAGATCTGGTTCGCTTGGTGCACGACCAGAATCGGACTGTGCTCAAGCACTCAGATACTCCGCTGTCGGATGTGAAAAAGATCGGAGGCTATGGTTCAAACGAGACTTTGTTCGACACCCTCTTCGTATGGCAGGAATCCACTTTCGACAGACCCCGGCTTGTCTCCGAGATCGACTCAGCGGATCAACATGAGCTAAGTCTTGTGCTGGAAGTTGAACCGCGACTGGACGATCTGGCAATTCGTGTGACATACCAGCGCAATCGCATGTGCTCCGGACAAGTCGATCTACTTGCTGAGCAGCTGCAGGGCGTCGTTCAGCAGTTCATGGACTCGCCCCAGGCACTTGTCACCAGCATTTCGAACTCTTTACCTGATCATGTCCTTTCAATCGATAACCCTAAGCCAGTGGGTCACTCTCATCCGAATGGACTCGTTGCAGTCTTAGAGGGTGTCGCTGAGCGAACGCCGTCTGCTCAAGCACTCATTTACGGCGAGTCCTTGACAGCTTCTGACACCCGTATCCATTCGCTTACCTACGCCGAGTTGCACGCTCAAGCCAATCAACTAGCACGATTCCTTATCTCGCAGGGTGTAAAGCCCGATGACCTTGTCTGCGTCTGCATGGACAAAAGCTTGCAGCTCTATGTCTCAATTCTTGCAGTCCTCAAGGCTGGTGCCGGATATTTGCCTCTGCTTCCAGACACTCCCCAAGAAAGATTGGCTTCGATCCTTGGGCAGACCGACGTCAAGGTATTCCTCTGCGATGGGACTGTCTCAAGCTCAGCCCGCTCAGTCGTCAACACTGTCCTTGTTGATATCGACGCAATTGATCTATCACAGTACCCCAGCGACAACTTGAACCTCACGTATAATGGATCACATGCGGCTTACTCAATTTTTACAAGTGGTAGCACTGGCACACCTAAGGGGCTCGTCGTGACTCAAGACAACTTGCTCGGCAACCTGTCAGCCTTGGCAGACATCTATCCGGTCGAATCGGGCGACCGTCTATTGCAGGCATGCTCTCAGGCTTTCGACGTCAGTGTTTTCGAGATCTTTTTTGCGTTGTACAAGGGCATGCCTCTCTGCTTTTCGCGTAAGGACGAGCTTTTCTCGGACATCGAACACGGCATCCGTGCTCTCGAAGTCACTCATTTGTCGCTCACCCCAACGGTCGCCGCGCTCGTTCATCCCGCAAACGTTCCGTCTGTACGGTTTTTGGTCACTGCTGGTGAAGCGATGACCGACGTCGTGCACCGGAGATGGGCCGGCAAAGGTCTTCATCAGGGTTACGGTCCATCTGAAACAACCAACATCTGCACCGTCAACCCACAAATGCCGACGACGGACATCATCTCAAACATCGGGCCTGCGTTCCCCAACACTTCTGCTTTTGTCATCCGTCTGGACGGTCCTTTCGAGATCTTGCCTTTCGGTGCCGTGGGCGAACTTGCCTTTGGCGGCGAGCAAGTGTTCAGAGGCTACATCGGTCGAGACGAATTAAATGCCGAAAAGATCATTGAGCATCCAACATACGGTCGTGTGTATCGTTCGGGAGACATTGGACGGATGCTTCCTAACGGCACCATCCTCATTAGCGGACGACTTGACGATCAGGTCAAAATTCGTGGTAACCGCATCGAGCTGGGCGAGATCAACGCAAGCTTGCTATCTCAGACCTGGGTCGACGATTGCACTACAATGGTTCTTGGCAAGGATGCTGCCAGTCAGTCGATCGCCTCATTCTGGATCCCAGCTGATGTTGGCACTAAAGGGTTCGAAGTGTTGCAGCCGACACAACAATTGAAGGATCAGGTCAATTCACTCTATGAGAAGCTTGAAGGCTCTCTGCCGCCTTACATGATCCCAGCTGCGATCATCCCGGTGACTACCCTTCCAAGGACCACGCAAGGCAAGCTTGACAGACGCCGACTTGAAGGCTCAGTCTCAGAACTCGAGGAGGGCTATAGGAATGTTTATTTCCGTGCTTCAGGGTATACTGATGCTGATGATGCCGAATGGACGGCAACCGAACAAGAACTTGCGTCTGCTCTGAAGACGGTCATCGATCTGCCCGCAGGCAGCATCGGCCGGAGTGCCTCGTTCTTTGCGCTGGGCCTCAACTCTATCAACGCGATCGCCTTCGCCAAGTCTATCGATAAACGCCTCGGACGAAAGACTGCTGTTAGCATCATCCTTCGCAATGCAAACATTGCACGTCTGGCCCGGGCGATTGCAAACGAGCCGCAGCAGATCGAGAAGCATAGCACGGATCTCAGTCAAATCTTTCCGCCACAAACGATCAAGGACGTCGAATCCGAGTTCGCAAATGGCGCGCACCGCGTAGCTGCAATCCTTCCTTGCACACCTTTGCAGGAAGCGATGCTTTCCGCTGGTGCCTCTGCGTCAGGCTCTTCGTACTCCAATCGGACCACGTTCAATGTCCGCGGGGACCTCGTCAAGCTCAGAAAGTGTTTCCAGACGCTAATGGATAGGCACGCTATTTTGCGCACGCAGTTCCATGAGACTTCGAACCCGGATCACCCCTACGCACAGGTCATTCTCAATGATGTTCAACTGCCGTGGTCCGAAAGCGCTGAACATGACGATCTCGCGCGAATCAGCATGCGGCATCCCTTCCATGTGTCGGCTCAGCCTCAAGACAATGGTTCTGGGCTGATCCTCTCAATGCACCATGCCATCTATGATGGCACATCCATCTCAGTCCTTTTAGACGAAGCGCAGAGCCTTTACAGAGAGCAGACCCTTCCTGAAGCTCCTTCGTTCACACCGTTCCTGGAAGAAGTTCAGTCGCAATCTGGTCCAAACGCGCTTGATTTCTGGAAATCGACTATGCGTGGTTTCAGCCCAAAGCCATTCCCTCGCCGACACAAGGTTGACAACCAAAAACTGCAGCACTGCGCTGTATTCCCACTGAAGACCAGCACAAGCGACATCGATGCCTTCTCGAGAAGACATAATGTGAACGCTTCCAGTCTGTTCCAAGCGTCCTGGGCTAAAGTCCTTCTTGTCGCACAAAACACTGACGATGTTTGCTTTGGTGATGTGATAAGTGGCAGGTCAGTTGCAGTGCCTGATGTGGATCGCATCGTTGCTCCATGTTTCAATACGGTGCCTGTTCGCGTCAGCCTTGGCCCTTCACAGCAGAACATCGGACTTGTTCAAAGATTGCACAAGCAAAAGCTCAACGCCGACCCTCACCAATTGGCTCCTCTCAGGCGCATACAAGCTCAATCCGAGACCCCGGATCTCCACCTTTTTGACTCCTTGATGCTTGTGCAACCACCATCACAGGAGCTCGACTCTACCATCTGGGAGATTACCAAAGATGATGGTCTGATGGACCTGCCGCTAGTCCTTGAGCTTGTTCAAGATGGAGAGATCCGCAAGCTCGCTGTCCATCATGACACTCTCTACCTTTCCACAGAAGGTGCCACAATTGTTGCGAATGCTTTTATCGAATCGCTCGAGCACTGTGTGGACTATCCATCTGGCAATGCGCAGGACCTGCCCTCAGTCGATCCTCAGCTCAAGGGCATACTTGCTAGCGATTCCTGCCCCCGGGAGACAACGAGTGCACTGACCGGCAACGTATCCTCCGAAACCTGGAACGAAGCAGAAAAGCTAATTCGCCAGACCTTCAGCCACTTCTCCAAGGTCGACGAATCGAAAATCGGCAAGCATGTGTCACTCTACAGACTTGGTCTCGACAGTCTGAATGCTGTTCAGGTAGCCTCTCGACTAAGATCCAAGGGATTGCCTCTCAGCGCAGCTGAGGTTATGGAGCACCGTACTCCCGCGGCTCTTGCTGCTGCGGCTGCGGCGTCTGATCTCGATCAGGTCGATCGGGATACTGCCGCCGTCGATTTTGCAAAGTACGACTCGGATCGTCGTTCGCGTCTGATGGAAGCCCACAATATCCCGTGGAACGTGGCAGAGAGCCTGCGACCTTGCACTGCCGCTCAAAACGGTATGATCGCTCAATCTTTGCAATCGAATGGTGCTCTGTACGTCAACCACATCACCTACGAGATCCCTGATAATGTCGATGCGGACGGTCTGATGTCGGCATGGGAACGAGTCCAACGCAAGCATCAAGCACTCCGGATGGGATTTGGTCAGACTGAGGAAGGCCACTGCCCGTTCGCCATGATCATCTACCGCCCTGATGCAGTAGTCGTTCCCTGGGTGGAAGGTGTCTCAGACGAAACGGAGATAAGTGCTACCATCGTGAAGGCTCTGGACAAGCCTGCTTGGCAAGTGACACTTGACGAAGCACAACCGCAGCGCAAAATGACCCTTTCTATACATCACGCGCTATACGACGCCGAGAGTCTTCAACTGCTCTTCTGCGATCTCGAGACCGCTCTACGACACAGCCCAATTGGCTCGCCATCAAGCATCGACGCCATTCTCCAACCCATGCTTACAGGTGCGAAAGACACAAAGGCGGAAGCGGAGCACTTCTGGCGGACGAGCCTAGAGAAGGCGGCGCCGACGTACTTCCCAAACCTGAACCCGGTGGTCACCTCTGCATCGGACCTATTCAGTCTCACCAAGCAGTCTGATTTGTCGTATTCCCAGCTTGAGGAGCTTTGTAGGATGCAAGGCTGCACAATTCAAGCCGCTGGTCAGACCGCTTGGGCTTTGCTTCTTGCCGCTTACACTGGTGAGGGCGGTGTGACATTCGGGACTGTCTTCTCTGGTCGTATGGGTTCCACCGATGACTCAGTCGTCTTCCCTGCGATTGCCACTGTGCCAGTGTTCTGCAATGCGTCGAGAGAAGCTTCCGATATTCTTGCAGACATGACCAATTTCAACGGCAGTGCCCAGCGACACCGGTTCGTGCCGCTCTCGGACATCCAACGCTTCGCCAATCTTGCCGGCCAAAGTCTGTTCGACTCCGTTTTCGTGTATCAGAAGTCCGCAATCAAGACCTCGAGCGATTTTTCCTGGCCTTTGCTGAGGCAGTCGGCAGCAGTCGACTACAATGTCTCCATGGAACTCGAGGCGACGCCGTCAGGGGCCGTGAGCCTTGGCCTGACTGTCAACAGGGGCGTAGTTCCTGAGGACCATGCAAGCTTGCTTCTACAACAGTACGACCACTTGCTCGCTCAACTTCTCCAGGGACCCTCCAACTCGGGTTACGCATCCCATGATCTTTATTCGGCGACGCCCGCCAAGTTCTCAACGCTCCCGTCTCCTGTCCAACTCCTGCATCAATTCGTTGAGGAAGGCGCCCGAACGATGCCTGATCGACCGGCCCTTGAGTTCGTCTGGAACCTGGACTCAACATCCAAGAGCCGTCAGACATGGTCGTACAGAGAGTTGGACGAGCGTGCAAATCAGGTCGCTCACTTACTCCAGTCTAGAGGAGCCCTTCCTGGTGACATCATTGCGGTTTGCATGAACAAGTGCCCAGAAGCGACCTTCGCTTTTGTTGGTATCCTCAAAGCTGGCTGTGCGTTCCTTGCAATGGACCCGGAGTTGCCGGCCGCCAGGAAACAGTTCATCCTGCAGGACTCCAGTGCGAAGGCCTTGCTTGTGGATCACACAAGCGAAAACGCAGATTTTGACACCCAGACCGCTATTGTAAAGCTCACAACAGCCTTACTTGGCGCCTTCGTGACATCACCGGTCAGCACGGGGCCCATCGATCCACAAAGCACGAGTTATTGCCTTTACACCAGTGGCACAACTGGCACGCCTAAAGGCTGTGAGCTATCCCACGAGAACGCCGTCCAGGCAATGATGTCATTCCAGAAGCTCTTTGAGGGACGATGGAACGAGAAGTCACGATGGCTTCAGTTCGCTAGCTACTGGTTCGACGTATCAGTTCTTGAGCAATTCTGGAGCTGGAGTGTCGGCATCACACTTGTTGGCGCTCCAAGAGACCTAGTACTTGACGACATCTCTCTGTTCATTCAGCAGGCTCACATCACTCACATTGATCTGACGCCATCTCTCGCCCGGATCCTTGAGCCGGAAGATGTTCCCAGTCTTTGGGATGGAGTTTTCATCACTGGTGGTGAAGCTTTGAAGCAAGAAATCATTGAGAAGTGGGGTGCTCACCGCACCATTTGCAATGGTTACGGTCCTACCGAAGCGACCATCGGTGTGACGATGAACCCGTTCATTGGTCCAGATGCGAAGGCTTCAAACATTGGTCCAGCATTTCTCAACGTGGGCTCGTACGTCTTCGAGCCCGGGACCACAACTCCAGTGCTCCGCGGTGCTGTTGGAGAGCTTTGCGTATCTGGCAAGCTAGTTGGGAAAGGCTATCTCAACAGACCAGAGCTCACTGCTAAGGGTTTCCCAGTCTTGGAAGAGACTGGAGAGAAGATTTACCGCACCGGTGATCTAGTCAGACAGTCCGCTGACGGCTCTTTCCTTTTCATCGGACGTCAGGACAACCAGGCAAAACTGCGCGGCCAGCGTCTTGAGATTGATGAGATCGATTCCGTCATCAAATCCTCATCCGAAAGCATCGCCGACGTTGCCTCGCTGGTTATTAAAAACAGTGAAGGCAACAAGGAGACTTTGGTGACGTTCTTCATCACTACAGTACGAAAGCAAACGCGAGAGGTTTTTCTTGACGCATCGGACGAGGCTCGGACTGCAGCGCAAGCGGCGCTTCAGTCATGCCGCGATCGATTGCCCGGATACATGGTACCTACGCATATTCTTCCAGTCAACATCGTTCCCTTGACAGTCAACAACAAGATCGATGGGAAGCGTCTGACGTCTTTCTACAACCACCTCTCGGTTTCGGAACTACAAAATGTCAAAGGGCATGCTTCATCCGATGAGCCGCTAAGTGACAGAGAAAAGGGCATTTGCAGTATCCTCGAGCGCATGCTGTCAGTTGATGTCAGCCAAGTGAACAGCGGCAGCAACATTTTCTCTCTGGGCCTCTCCTCCGTTTCAGCCATCCCTTTCACTACGATGCTGAAACGCGCTGGATTCTCCATGGCTAGCGTTGCACTGGTCATGCGCAACCCAACGATTGGCAAACTCTCTGAAGCTTTGTCGCAAGCTTCAGTCCTTTCTGAAGAATCAGATTCCATCCGCCAGGCGCAGTTGAGTAGTTCTGCATTCGATCAGCGCTACCGCGCCGCGGTGGCTTCGGCACTAGACGTCAAAGCAGAGGATATTGAAGTCGTTGCGCCTTGCACGCCACTACAGCAAGGCTTGATTCTTGAATCAATTCGCAACGATACAAACCCATACTTCAACGAGTTCAGCTACGAATTGAACAACGTCGACATCGCGCTGCTACGAAGCGCCTTCCAATCCGCTATGGACAGAGTACAGCCTTTGCGCACAAGGTTTGTGCAAACTGATGACGGACACACACAGGTCGTCCTACAACGCCAAAATCTGCCATGGTTTGAGGACAACGTTGCAGAAAGATCAAGCGCTCAGCTCAGCGGCCATCGCAAGGCCTGGCTCGCTCGCAATCAGGATGAGCTCGTTAGTCCTTTTGAGATCTCTCTGTCGCGGTCGCCGGCGGCGACTCACCTTACTTTACACCTGCACCATGCCCTCTACGACGGTATCTCATTCGACATGCTAATGGATCAAGTGGCGCAAGCTTATCACGGGGGAAGCATCGATTGTGGTCCTAGGTTTACCGATGTACTTGCGTACGGTCCGCTGCTTGCTCCAGCTGGTGCGAAATCTTTCTGGACGACACACTTAGGCGATGTGTCTAGTGGACATCTGCCCGCGCTCACCAGCAGTCGGTCTGATGATGACCCGTTCGAGACTTTGACTTTCTGCCAAGCATCCCATGTGGACTTTCTTTGTAAACGCCTTGAAGTGTCTCATCAGTCTATTGCTCAGGCTTGCTTTGCAATCGCCCTACATCAAATTGCTCCGCAAGTGGGGACCTATGGATTGGTCGTCTCGGGAAGGTCGATCGCGTTTGAAGGCGCAGATCGAGTGTTGGGACCTCTATTCAATACCATCCCCAGTCCGCTGCATCTACAATCCGGCGACACTTGGACGTCCTTTGTGCAGAGATGCCACAGATTCAACGCCGCAGCTCTTCCCTATCAGCACACACCACTCCGCGACATCAAGAAATGGATAGATCGTACGCCTTCAGATCCGGTTTTCGATGCCCTCTTTGTATTTCAGCATACGCAAGGACCGACATCCTCTGCAAGCCTCTTCTCGGAGCCCCTTGAAGACAAGCCAAAGGCAGAATACCCTCTTGCCTTTGAAATCACACTTGACGTTCAAAGCGATCTCGCTGCGACAGTGGTCGCACGACGTGATATTGCTGATGCACCGCAGCTGCGAGAGATGCTCCAGTCCTTCAACTCTGCGCTGCGTTTGATCACCGAAGATCCTACGCAGCGTATTGAGCAGGGTTTCCGCATATCCACAAACACCATCGATTTCCAAAAAACGAACAGTGGACCCGCAAATGGTAGCGCTCATCTCAACGGCGTTCACCGTTTCCATTGGACCGCGCAAGCCGCCAAGCTCCGTAAAGAGATTGCTCGCCTTGCTTCGCTAGAGGAGCATGAGGTCGATGAACACAGTACAATTTTCTCCCTGGGCCTTGACAGCATCGATGCTGTCAAGCTCGCCTCTAGGCTGAAGAGAGATGGTATGCCTATCACCGTCAGCCAGCTTCTCAAAGCACAGACAATTCCTCGCATCATTTCATCATTCACGCAGTCCAATGTCAGCAGCGCCGAGGATGCGGAAGCTTTCAACCTGCAGAAGATCGAGCAACAGCTTTCTGGTCTTATCAAGCTCCCCAGTCAAATTGAGAAATCTCAAGTCCAACGCATTTTGCCAGCAACACCGAGTCAAGAGGCTTTGATTGCGGAAATGCATCGCTCCGACTATCATGAATACTTCAACCATGATATACTCCACCTTAAGCCAGAGGTTGATGTTGAGCGCCTCCGGCATGCGTGGGAACTTGTCGTTCGCGAATCTCCGATCTTGCGGACCACGTTTGTCGAAGTCAAATCTCCGGACGTTGACGCAGTCTTTGCCCAAGTCATCTTGGCTCCAGAAAGAGTTCAATTCACGTGTGTCAATCTCAAGGACGTCTCGGAATTAGATGACGTGCTTGAAGACATTCGCAGCAAAGCCAAGGCATCTGCAGTACCGCCGATGAAGCTTACATTGGTTGATAGTGCCTCAGACAAGTATTTGGTGTTGTCGCTGGCACATGCACAGTATGATGGCCACAGTCTGGCACTTGTACACCAGGATGTTGAATACGCATACCACCATGGTGCAGTGGATGCTAGACCACATGCCGACAATGTGATCAGTGCTTCTTTGGCTGCAGTCAATGAAAAGGCATTATCATTTTGGCGCAACACTCTTGCAGGCGCCCGAATTAGCCGTTTTCCTGCCTCACGAACCGGATCTGTATCTGGGGCACTCCATCGAGCTGAACGTACTAGCTCTGTCACAGCAGACAAGGCTCGGACTTTCTGCCAAAGCAATGGAGTGTCATTGCAGTCATTGGCCCAGACGAGCTGGGCCCTCACGCTCGCCCACTACACCCGTCAATTCGAGGCCGTATTCGGTGCAGTCCTCGCTTGCCGAGACAGCGAGGAAGCCGAGCAGATCCTTTTCCCAATGATGAACACGATCGCTATGAGGGCTACCTTGCACGGAAGCCGACGTGAGATGCTGAAGCACATGCAAGACACCAATGCCGATTTGTTGACTCACCAGAGAACCCCGCTGCGATTCATTCAGCGCGCAGCCAACAGCGTCGTCCAATCAAACTCCGATGATCAAACTGATGGGCTCTTCGATACGTTGTTCATTTTCCAGCATCGGCCAGAGTCGACAGGCCAGCCCTCCCGTGCCCTCTACGAATCTGTCGGCGGAAGTTCGAGCATCGAGTATCCCGTTGCTGTGGAAATGGAGGCTGCCAATGGAAGTATGATTATCCGTGCCGCATGCAAAGACGATGTTCTTGACCAGGCTGGAACACACACCTTACTCGAGAGTCTGGATCACGTTCTCAGCGCCATTCTGTCTGACCCGGACGAACCTACGATCAACTTCCAGGACGCTCAAGCATCAATTTGCGGCCTGCCTCTCATCACTTGCAAAGCTGACAGCGTTGTTGCGGAGCAAGTCCGCGATCGAAGCGATTCAGGTGACCATTACGTTGACCAAAGTTCTGAAGCGAGCGTAATCAAGGATGCCTTGTGCGAAGTCTCTAGAACTCTTCCAGGAGAACTCTCAGCCAACTCAACCATCGAGAGCATTGGCATCGACTCAATCTCGGCAATCAAAGTTGTCGCCATTTTGCGCAAGCAGGGAGTCAAGCTCTCGGTGGGTGAGATGGTTCGCGCAAGGACCTTGAGCGGCATTACAAAGGTTGTTCAGGATCGCAGTCCAACTTCTGATTCAAACAGCACCTCTGCCCAAGACGTCCTCTCTCGTTTCAGCTCAGAGCTCAACCTTGAATCTATTCCGACAATTTACGGGTTTGAGGCTGCCAACGTACAAGCTGTTTTACCAGCACTGCCAGGCCAGGTTTACATGCTCAACGTCTGGAAGGTCACTGGAGGTCAGCTATTCTACCCGACATTCACCTACACTCTGGAAAGTAATATCAGCGGGGACGAGCTTCACGCGGCATGGAAGACGTTGGTCAGCAGTCATGAGATTCTGCGTACAGTGTTCTGTGCTACCAATAATGCTCGGGTCCCTATGGCGCAGCTCATTCTAAAGGACGTACCAGACTCATTTACTACTGGTGGAGAAGAGCCACAACTTCCTACGAGCCAGCCTATGGTACACCTCAATGCCATCAAATCTGATGCGGACTGGACTCTTAAGCTCACGTTGCACCACGCCCTTTATGACGCTGTCTCTTTGCCCTTGTTGATGGAGGACTTACGAACGCTTGTGGCCGGATATCGGCTCGTCAAGCCGACCGTCACACTGACTGATTATGTCGCGGCATCACTTCTGCCCACGGCTCGTGCTGCGCGAATGGATTTCTGGTCGACTTACTTCGACGCTATTAGGCCTGCACGGCTACCGCAGCCACGTTCACAGCTTCCGCAAGCTCGCGTTGACGTCTTCACGCCCACCTTGCTTCCTTCTATGAAAGCCTTGGAGGCATTGGCTCGAACGTCAAATGTGAATGTCCAATCTCTCCTATTCGCAGCCTACGCCAGAGTGTACGCCCAATTTGCTCACCAAAGTGGAGCTGCCTCAGACGATGACGATGTCGTCCTTGGCGTCTATCTTGCCAACCGTTCGCATTTTGAGCATCTTCCATCTCTCAGGATCCCAACTCTCAATCTTGTCCCGTTGCTTATCCGCTCTGCAAGCTCCACTCCACTCCTCGAGAGTGCGAAGCGAGTACAACAGGACCTGCAGCTCATAGGCAATCAGGAAAACAGCGGCGTAGGCCTATGGGAGATTGCTACATGGACCGGTGTCCGAGTGGACACATTCGTCAATTTCCTTCGTCTTCCGGATTCAGGCGGCGGTGGTGACGGTGGCTGTGGTAAGGAAGGCCATGCGATCAGAGCCGTGAACGACGATCGTATTGCTGCTCGTTCGCGTGTTGTTGACGCTAGCGAGCACGCCTCCGGATTCAAGCTTCCTCGAGAGTTGGAGACATCTGTCGATGACAACAGCCAAGATGCATATCTGGTAAGTCCCCCTTCAACAAACAACTTGACAGGAGTGTGGTCTAACATGTCGCGATACCAGAACTCCCTTGACCTCGAAGCTACGATTACCCCATCCGGATCACTCGATGTCGGCCTTTTCTCCGCAGCCGAAATGGTCGGTTTGTCACAAGCAGAGAGTATCCTTGCAGATTTGAAGCACGAGCTCGAATGTCTCAGTCCTTGACCACCTTGAACGGGAATATGGCCAGAGATGAAGGCCCAGTCAGCCAGCAAGTCTGGCGTGTGTCAAGCAGGAAGGAAAGGAACAGGGAAGTGGGCCATATGCCGCGCCATCGCATTGTAATGGCGCACGAGTGGCAATATCCTAGTTATCGAAAAATCACACAAACCATCTTTTTACTACTCACCAAGTTGCATTTTACCGCGCTCTGCGTGACTCGTTCCGCGATCTGCTATCGACTGGTTGCTTTGACGTCAAGTCACGGTCGCTCCATCCCTGGATTGGCCGAGATCACGATTTTTCTAGGGTGTCCGAAAAGCAGAGATTCCCCGAGAGCAGCTAGGTGTGGTAGTCCGCTTTATGTTCTTTGTTCGCGTGCTTAAAATGTGTCGATATTTAGGATTGTTGTGCCCAGCGTGGGAGCTTGACAAAGCACACCATGCGCGAACCTGTCTTTGCCTGGACGTCGCCCCGGTCAGCTCAAGAGAAAGGAAATCTTAATGACGTGTATCGCGTCTTACGATGCGATGGCACTTAGAGTTCTCAATCTCCTGCTATGAAGTCTGCATTCTTCTTTGCCAACGTGGTTGCCCTTTCCGCGGGCATGATCAATGCCGTTTTCCGCCCAGAGTAAGCAACGTAATGATCAGTAGCTACTTCGATGAGCATCCCACTTGCGTTGCCATAGAATCTTGAAGAGGGCACAGTGCAGTCAACATGCTCGCGAGACTGGTGTTAGATGCGAGCGCTGCGACTCAAATCATGTCGAGAGAGAGGACAATAACACGTTCCACGTTGCTGTCTTCCAAGCCGAAGGCAACGAGGCCGATCTTCCGGATACAGACTCGGGTGGTTTTGATGAGCAAGTTTTATAGCCTGAGTGATCACATCATAAATATCTGACTGAATGCGATGTTGAGGAGTAATTGCATTGCTCTCCATTTGAAGTGCTCATCGAGAGCAGTTCATAGTGTTTCTATACCGCCGGTCGAAAATCCGAGGCGGAACTGACACCTGACGTCCAGTACCCAGAATTCGGAGAACGGTCATCTCCGTCGCGAAAGGCCGCCCCATTGTCTGCACGGAATGATACTTCACACTGTTGTACCGCAGTACAGTATTCTCCAATCTTTGATGGCGAACAGGATCTCCAACGTTCGAAGCGGACTTCCTTTGTTCCCAAAGCGCCGCGAAGCGTTTCCACCAGCAAAGAAACCACCTTAGTATTGTTGTCGCCTACCTATGTATACAGTCAAGTCCAACACTCTGGACAGTGCCCGCCCTCCACACAACTCTTGCACTCCTTCCATCCAAGCAAATTAAGCATCCCAGTCGCAACCGCAACGATGAGAACCGCCGTCTTCATCATGGTCATCATGGCCTTCTTCGCCGTCATGGCAATGGCCGGCATGTCGCAAAAGGAGTGAGTTCCTCTTCCCTTCCTGCGGTCTCGTTGGGTGCAAAACGATACTGACTCTCCGGTAGGATGGAAAACACAAGGAACCAGAAGAAGAAGTGCCTCAAGGGACGCCTGAAGAACGGCAAGTGCATCACGGGCAAGCTGCGCGTGCGCAACGTCGACTCGGCTGAGTACTTCGAGATCCCGGATGTTGAGGATGCGCACTGGGAGGAGGAGGAGGACTAGATGCGCCGATGTAGTGTCGAGTTGCCTCGGTAATGATGTATCAATGTCACTTGTATCTTCGGCGTTGATGTCCCTCGTGTGATTGACGTTTCTTTGCTGTGTCTGATGAGCCACTGTGATTTTGCTTCCAAGTCCTGTATCTCTGGGCCCATTTCCGTTTCGGCTTACCGCGTTGTTACACGGCAGTAGACGCCAGCCCATCGTCTGAAAGCAGCACTTCTGGGCTGCGCCACTCGTCAGAGGAGCAGCCTCAGCGAATAGTAATAGGTTGGGTTCGCAAGGCTGGCCCACGGTAGCATGGCGAAGTTCCATCGATGGGCCTCGGCCATTTCTGAGTCAAAAGTGTATAAGTGGTCATGTCTATCCTTCCTGGAAGGTTAAGGCGATTGCAACTGGCAGTTATCATGGCCGCAAACATCTCGCGAAAGCGTAAGCACTCAGAAGGCGAAGAGGCGCGCTCATCCCGGTTTCTTGCTGGAGCACTAGAAGACGCCGCAAGGCCCAGTCGCCTTACGCCGGTGCAAAATGTTGATACTGACTCGGAGAGCTACGGCAACGCGATTCAGCAGTTCCGCAATATCTCTGTCAACGGCTGGGCCAGAGTACACATGGGCAACGTGTACGCCGAAACGGTAAATTACTACCCATACCGTCAACTGCCTCCTCAGATCGGCGAATTGCCTCAGGCGCTGAGGTTCAAGGCCTTCGTTCATGCCCTATCCTACCACAACATGAGAAACGAAATCACTGGCATCGAAGCCCGCTACGACGGCCCAGGTGACTGGTTACTCAGCAAGCCGAGCGAACTCGAATGGCTCGTTTCGACAGCTCGAGACTCGAGATCCAGAAGCCTATGGATCAGAGGTCGTCCCGGTTCTGGAAAGTCAGTCTTGCTCAAGCGAATTTCGGACGCGGCGACCAACCGCATATCGGATTACGTAGTTGTGTCGTTCTTTTTTTCCAAGTCGGATGTGTCTCTCGAAAGCTCGGTTGGAGAGATGTATCGCGCCCTGCTACATCAGCTTCTAGAGAAAATACCGATGCTTCGGTCGCTGCTCCAGTTTCCGCCGTCCCCTACAAAGAGTCGCTTCCTGGCGGTGGGCATACTTAAGCATCTCATTCGTGACGCTGTATTGCAGCTTCGGGGGCAGCGGTTGATGTTCATTATAGATGCCCTCGACGAGTGCGACGATGCAGGTTCCAGAGACGTCATGCGCTTTTTCGCAGACCTTCGTACTTTGGCGAAAGCATGGAATGTCTCCTTCCATACGTGCTTCTCTAGTCGCCATTATCCAGACAACACTACTCATCTCCTCCATCAAGCGGCGCTCAATGAAACGTCGCAGCCGGAAGACGATTGGGAAGATGTGGAAGACAGCTCGCGGATTGTGTCAAGAGGCACCCACCGCGCTGGACCACAGAACACCGAGCCCAGGAATCCGCGAGAATGCCTGTGGGTGCAGGTTCTGGTGCAGATACTCCGCGAAAGCCTTGATCCACAATCGACATTACTTCAGCTAGGGGCCTTTAACAGGACAATGGCCTGGAACCACCCGGTCGTCCTCCGTGGGAATCTCTGCGAAGAGCGCTCCCAGCAGTTATCTCTGCCAGTGATATACTGTGGATTTCTGAGAGAGACAAGCATACTTCAAGATTTGCTGAGCTCGATGCATTCAAAGACAAGCGTGTCAAATTCGTCGGAAGAATCAGATTGAAATTAGATGGATTGCTGATTGCGTCCAATGTCAGGTATCGCGACTGCGTGGTTCCGTTTCTCCCGTTGAGCTACTGCAACCTATATGTTACCTGAACCGCAACACTTACCCGCAACTGGGACCCGATGCGTTGAAGATAGGGAATGTCATCAAATGTAACATGTAGGCACATGGACAACCTGCGAAACAGTGGCCAGACATGGTAACGTTTGCGGCGAAGTTCAATGGATGTCATGTCGTCCGACGGGCAAGAGTAACCATGGTGCGCTGACCTGATCGGCGACATTAGCGCCGAGGATGATCTTATTGGGGACAAAAGCCGTGTTTCGCAGTCAAGCGCATCAAAGAAATCGTGAAAGACAAAGCAAATTGGCTGTATGAGGGGGGTGCGGCAAGTAGTGTACACGAATTGCGATGTTATGGTAGACTTGAGTGAAGGAGAGTGATCAAGGCTGACGTCGTGATGGAGCAACGAGAGCGAAGATGACGTTCGACTCCGACGATGCGGCTGAGGTGTCGAAGGAAGTGCGACTTCTGCTTTGGGCAACAGGACGACGCTCGATCGAACAAAGCGCGCGCTGAATCGGTTCGGCTGATCTGCCGGTGCTCGATCGCGTAAGTGATCTGCACGGGGCGATCCGTCTGCCGGGTCGCTGGGACACGGTGAGAAAGAAATACGCCCTGATCGTCGCCCTGCAAGGCGCCTCAACCGCGTACGCGACCCGGTTGTAGGGCGCCATATGGCTCGCGATACGCCGTTCGCACCATGATCCGCCTATCGCATCACCCGTCGTGGGCCCTTCCCCAACACCATCTCAGCTCGTGGCCGCCGTAGTACTCGTTCGGCTGGCGCGAGGTGCCGCTCGTGGAGTCTCTGACGACGATGCCCTGTGTCCGCTGCTATCAGCGCTGTCTTATATTAATTCGCCGACTGCCTGTGATCTCACAACACGGACGGAGTGCTTGAAACCGCACAGGCCACACCTTGTTTGCGTTTTCCACTCGCACGACGTATCTCTGTGTTCCTGTTCCCTTCACCATACTGGGATCACTGTCCAGTCGATCGTCAGCATGTCACAAGCGTCAGAAGGCCAGCGCGATCTGGAAGCCAACACCGCCAACCCCAATCGCCTCTCCGAAACCCCCACAATCGTCAACTCCGTCAAGTACAACAGAAACTCCGGCACTTCTTCAGCGGCAGCGTCCATTAAGAAACCCGACTCCGCCATACCAGACGTCCCTCCTGTGCCCTCAACATTTGCTCGTCGGAACAGCGACACGGGATCGTTCAAGACTGAAAAGGAGCAACCCGCTTCTCAGCCCTTTGATGAGAAGGATGAAGAAGACGATGCGGCCCCACCTTCGACAGAAGCCAACCAGCCTGCGTCGCAACCTGGACAACCTGAAGCCGAAGAGGAGAGGACGGATCTCGTCGATTGGAATGGACCTCAGGATCCCGACAACCCACAGAATTGGAGCTCGACGTTTAAATGGCAATATTTCATGATTTTGGCCTTCATGACCTTTGTCGTTTCGTTTGGAAGCTCTGTCTGGTCCACTGCGACCACCGTAACAGCTGAGCAGTTCGGAGTCAGCCAGGAAGTAATGATCTTGGGAGTAACCCTGTATGTCCTTGGGTTTGCGCTTGGTCCTCTCGTCTTCGGTCCGCTTTCCGAACTCTACGGTCGATCATGGCCTCTCATGATTGGAATGTTCGGCTTCCTGGTTTTCCAAATCCCCATAGGTGTCGCCAGCAATCTGCAAACCATTTTCGTCTGTCGCTTCTTTGGTGGAGCCTTCGGTAGCGCAACGCTGGCCATTGTTCCTGGATTGGCTGTTGACATGTTCGACCCTGTGTCCCGAGCTGTCGCCACTATGGCATACGCTGCGGCCGTCTTCGCTGGCCCCGCGATGGGACCCATCGTCGGCGAATTCACAGTCAAAAACACTTCGCTTGGCTGGCATTGGACTGCCTGGTTCACCATGATCATGGGAGCATTCTTCTGGGTGATCGCTCTACTCATCGTGAAGGAGACATTCCCTCCGGTCCTGCTCAGACAGAAAGCCGCCCGCTTGCGTCAGGAGACTAGAAACTGGGCTTTGCACACGAAGCTGGATGAAGATCCTGTCCACGCCACTTTCCTCTTCCGCAAGTACGGCTTGAAACCCGTCCAGATGATGATTAAAGAGCCCATCCTGATTGTGATGACCGTTTACATTAGCTTGGTGTACGGCATCCTGTACCTCATCTTCTTCGCCTACCCGTACAGTTTCGAGCTGGACCGACAGATTCCGTTTGGCCTTTCGTCGCTACCTTTCATCGCCATCTTTGTTGGTGTGCTCATTGCTTGCGCTGCCCTGACGTGGGAGACCAAGGTCATCTTCACGCCCAAACTGGTCAAGGCCAAGAAAGTCATCCCTGAAGAGCGCCTGCCTCCGATGATGGCCGGAGGTGTCATCCTCGTGATCGGCCTGTTCTGGTTCGCCTGGACGTCTCAGCCCAGCATAACCCCCTGGCCGCAGATCGTGAGCGGGATCTTTATCGGCTGTGGTGTAAGCTCTCCCCATTACCCCTACAACCCGTCCAACACATACTTACCCACCGTTACCAGATCATCATGGTCTTCATGCCTGCCGTGATCTACCTCGTAGACGTCTACCTCTTCGACGCCAACTCCGCACTGGCGGCCAACACCTTCGTCCGCAGCCTGGTCGCCGCTGTCTTCCCGCTGTTCGCCCCGTACATGTACGAGGACCTTGGCACGCAGTGGGCGACGAGCCTGTTGGCCTTCCTGTGCGTGACGCTTGTGCCGTCGACTTTCTTGCTGTACAAGTACGGCGCGAAGATCCGCAGCTGGAGCAAGTTCGCGTATAATCTGGGTTAGAATCTGGATTCTCGAATTTTCGTTTATGTTTCGTATGATCTCCTTTATCAACATTAGTGGTGATGTATGAGAAAGCGCTGATAGAATAGAACCATCAATATCTTAATGTATGTCCACTCGTAAACATCTCACGTCCGATGTCATTGTCTGAACTGCCGATCAAGTCGACGCTTCTGACCAAGCCATCAATGTCCGTTCCAGCTTCTTCCTTCACCTAAATGCTCTCGTGTCTCGCGACCTCATCCTGCTTCTCCTCAATCTCATGCACGCGGTTCTCGATGTCGATAGCAAAGTCCTTCATATCCATCGTCGGGACGAATAGCCTGCAACACCAGTTTGTCAGTCCAAACAGCCTTTCGAAAACAAGACAAATGAGAGAAACATACGGCGCATTAGTGAACAAGTAGTTCATCTCCTCGAGCGGGCGGCGCTTGGTCTCGGGCTGGAAAGCCCAGAAGTAGAGCGCGTTGGTGAAGTTGCAGACAACGAAGAGCAGGTAGAAGCGCCAGCCGATGCGGCCCATGGCGATCGGTGTGACCTGGCCGATCATGGTGTTGAAGGCGAAGGACACCATGACGCCAATGGAGACGCCCTTTGCGCGCGTGCGGGTGTCGAAGACTTCGGCGGGAACGATCCCTATTGTTGTTGTTAGAGGCTGATCATATGGGCTGAGCCAGTATGGGACTTACAAGAGAGGGGACCGTTGGTGGCGGAGAAGCTGACGTTGTACAGCCAGGTGACGACGATGAAGGCCCACGAGGCGGAGGAGTTATTGGTGGAGCCCGGCGGGAAGACGGCGAGCATAATCGTGGCGATGATGAAGAAGAGGCAGTTGGTGAGGTTGCCGCCGATCATCCACCAGCGACGGCCGACCTTGTCGATAACGACGATGCAGACCATCTGGGCGAGAAGCGCGAGCACGGAAGAGATACCCTGGTACTTGAGCGTGTTGTTGGTGTCGATGCCGATCTGGCCGAAGATGGTCGGGCTTTTGAGAAGTTAGCGATCTGGATGAACTACAAGGGCTAGGGCAAGGCACCGTACCTGTAATATTGGATGGCAGAAACACCTGTCATCTGAACAGAAGCTTGAATAGCGCAGACCAGCAACAGGCGGCGGAAAGAGCTCTTGTTGGTGAAGAGTTCAGTGTAAGACTGAGCGGCGTTCTCGTGCTCGTGCACAATCGAGTCGCGAATCTGCTCGTATTCCGCCTGCACCCAGGTGTCCGCCTCGTTGCCGTGGGCGTGGAGCTTGGCGAGAGTGCGCAGGCCGGCATCGGGCTTGCCGTGGTCGATGAGCCATCTGTTTGATCGTTAGTCTCGATCCTTATCCGATCTTACAAGCTCGCTTACCTGGGTGACTCAGGGAAGAGCATGATCAGCAAGGCAAGAATGCCAGCCGGAACGATCTGAATACCGAGGCTGACGCGCCATTGCAGCGCACTGTCATCGGCGAAATTCCTGTTGCAGCCATATGTAGTCCAAGCCGCAACAAGCGCACCGATACCAAGCATGAACTGTTGGAGGGCAGTAACACTTCCACGGATGGAAGGGTGCGAGATTTCAGCCTGGTACAGCGGGATGATCATGACCAAGAAGCCGACTCCAAGTCCAGCAATGACGCGGCCAGCGTAAAGGTAGTGCAGATTTTGTGCCGCAGTCTGAAGAGCGCCGCCGACACAGAAAACGATAGCTCCAAGAAGAATAGTGAGACGACGGCCGAGATAGTCTCCAGCAGGGCCGGCGAACATGGCGCCGAAGAAAGCGCCACCGGTGAAAACAGACACTACCGCGCCCTCTTCCGAGGTAGTGGCCAGAAAGCGCGACTTGAAGTCGGGCGAAGCCACGACTCCAGCGATGACGCCGAGGTCATATCCATAGAGGATGGAGCCGACCGAGGCGAAAACGGAGACGAGGAACTACGCGGTCTGGTCAGACGAGTTGCAATGAACAGAGATTGGGAATGGTCGGTGACATACCTGGTAGACCTTGGGAGGAAACACCATGGTGAAGAGAGGCTGATCGAGTGCCTTGGGAGTCCGTCTTCAGACCGGCGATCGAGCTATGATATACAAAATGGCCGTTGAGCACGGTCGTCCTCTATGCATACTCGCTTGCACGCGAGCGGACGCCTGACACAGCGCCTCCAAAGTCAATGCCGGACGGGTTCGAGGTCTTGGTACGACTAGCAGTAAGCCGAGGCGCCAGAAGCGAGGACGCTACGGATCTTCCACCATTCGCAGCGCCTGGCTGTGTGCCGGGCCGGCACCGAGCCCTAAGAGCCTGGGGTAAACATGTGGGCAGGCGGGTTAAAAGCCGGGGATCATGTGGAGGAGATCCCGAGCTTTCCTGGACTACGGTTAATTTGAATGAGCCGGTCCGTAAACGCTCGACTTCGAACTTTAAAGGCACATAGCATCCACTCTTGATGTCAGCTGGTTTACTTGTGAACCTGAGGGAGGCACATGCACCCGACCGAGGTACATGGAGTCAATGGAAACTATTGCCTCGAACAGATCCTACATGTCGTTTCAAGTCTGGACCTTCGTTTTGATATCTCATTGGCTCGTTTCAAACTTCGTCCGCAAAATCGTAGTGCGGTCTTTCCTCGGTGACTTTCACTTCTTCGCCTCCTGCTCCGCCTTCCGTGCTCTGAGGTTCTCCTCGATCGTCTTGATCATCTCGTTTCCGACCTTCGTGGCTTCCGCGAAACGAGGGCTGAAGTACTCCTGGATCTTCTCAAACTTCTCTCGGTAACCGTCGAGGTTACCCAAAGAGACGCGGTTAGACCAGTCCTGCACGTGGGAAGTTAGTAATGGGGTCAAATTCTGACCGTTGAACAAGCGTGCATACCCGGGCAGCGAAAGTGAACTCCAGGTCATCCGCTACAAAAGTACTGTCGGTGATGGCGTTGTCAATGCTTTCGTTGAGCAGGTCTTCGTTGCGGTAAAGGTACTCGGTGATACCCAGCCAAAGACGAAAGAGCTATGGCCTTGTCAGCAAGATAGTCGTTGTATATATAGCTCCACATCGCGAACTTACAGGTGTGGAGCAGATCATATGATCATAAGGCACAATGCCTAATTTCCACCAGCAATCCACCATAGCAAGAAGACTGAGATGGTTATTGCGAACTTTCTGCGCCGGCTTCTCACCCAGGCTGAATTGGTCGAGCAGCTCGTCGTGCAGCAGCAATTCATCCTCTACGTTGCGCGTTCCGAACACCGCAGCTCTAGCGGCGTGAATACGTTCAGTGAGCTCCTCCCTGTGCCCACCCAGCATAAGCTTGAACAGCTCGGTGACACTCTCAGCGTACTGTCCGATTTGGCGCTTTGCACTCGGATTGAGGATCGCAAGACCCGCGTACACGTGCCACTTGTTGCTATAGATTCGCAGGGTGATGTTCATTTTCACATTTTCGATGCCACCAATGTAGCGCGGCACTTCCCAGGGAAATTGCTTGTTGGCCTCCCAGGCGGAGCCCATGGAGAGGAAGGCAGCGTGTGTGACCGCTTGCGTGTCCGCGGTAATGCGGTCATGCATCTCGGCTGATAGGTGGACATATTTGGATTGGAAGCAGCCTAGGATCCTCTCCACCAGGTCGACAGACTTCTGCGAGGCGCGGTGCTTGATGATGACGAGAGGCTGGCCCTTGGGATCAACGCCAGGGCCGTGGAGTGAGTGACACGAGACGATATCCACGTCGCTCGGAAGGTGTTTGTCGAAAGCGGCAATCTCCGGAGCTTTAGTGGACGTTTGGCCGCCGACAATGGCGCCTTGCTTAGTCGAGGGACCGAAGCGCGCTACAACTGAGTCAATGCTCTTCGCTTCAACGCTGTACATGATCCAGTCACTGCTGCGGGAGACAAGATGGCCATTTTGCAATATGGTAATGTTTTTCTGCTGAAGCCTCAGCATGCTTTCTATATATGACGACTATGTAACATTGGATTGGTTCACTGCGTACGCGATCAGAGAACTCTTGGACAAGAGCATCATACTTCTCCGGAATGTCACAGGCGTGTACCCTGAACAGAGTGAGTACAAGAACTAGCATGGAGATCTGATGCACAGTCAGTACAGACTCTTCGCTTGGTTTGGTAGTGAAGATCGAATGAGTGTTTCTTTTGCTTTTCAGACAAAAATTATAAGGTAGCTGAGATTTTACATCATTGACAGCCGCCCGGTCAACCACACCGAGATGGCGTGGCTGGTGCCAGGCGGCCATACTCGAGCCAAATGCACTCAAGTCATCAGGATGCAAGGAGGGGGGTGAGCATGAGGAAAAAATGCGAACGTACCATTTGTGCTTCGAGACAGTGCAAGCAGACTCAAGCGAGATCTTTGCACCTACCTCCATCCGGCGTCGGCGATCCTGCGGGCGTACATCTTCCCCATATCACCCATTCCGATGATTCCCACGACTGCGTCGCCCATCTTGGCGGTTGGCGAGCCCGGCGAGCCGCTCTCTCAGCATAAGCGCCTCACGCAGACAAGGGCAGACAGTCGCTGCAATGCGCTGCGCAGTGTGCGAGTGCAAAGGTGAGATGAGCAGATGGTAGAGAAGAGGCGGGAGATTGCGCGGCTTTGAATGAAGTCGCGAATGAAAAGCGGCGGTGCTCGGACTGCCCGCGGCGAGCTTCGGGCCTTGGCGAAGTTTCTGCCTGAGGCTGCACCGCACACTCTCCAATTCCTCCCCACCGGCCCGCTAACCGCCAGCGAGCGAGACTTCTTTTCACGGCCGACTCCAGCGACTCCGAATACCACCACCCCAGTCGTCAAATACCGTCGCCATGGCCCCCAAGAAGCAGGTCACCCGCGCCCCTCAGGAGAACATCTCCTTGGGCCCCCAGGTCCGCGAGGGTAAGAATCGCTGCAACCGCCCAATTTGCGACACGAATACCATCGGTCGGCGCGAAATCGCAAGAAACAATTGCTGACGGGACAACTCATAGGCGAGCTCGTCTTCGGCGTTGCCCGTATCTTCGCCTCCTTCAACGACACCTTCGTCCACGTCACCGATCTTTCGTACGTCTGAACCTCCACCAACCGCCGAATTTCGCGATCCGAGAACATTTGGCGATTTGGTGCAAAAATAAGAAAATGGTACAAAGGCTAACCTGGGTGATTCCAGTGGCCGTGAGACCATCTCCCGTGTCACCGGTGGCATGAAGGTCAAGGCCGACCGTGACGAGTCCTCCCCGTACGCCGCTATGCTGGCTGCCCAGGACGTCGCTGTCCGCTGCAAGGAGCTCGGCATCACTGCCCTCCACATCAAGATCAGGGCTACTGGTGGTACGTATACCCGAAAGCGCATAGTATCAAGGATAATGCAGGATACTAAGACTCTACCTAGGCAACTCCACCAAGACCCCCGGTCCTGGTGCCCAGTCCGCCCTCCGTGCCCTCGCCCGTTCCGGCATGAAGATCGGCCGTATTGAGGACGTCACCCCGACTCCCTCCGACTCTACCCGCAGAAAGGGTGGTCGCCGTGGTCGCCGTCTGTGAGCATATTCGCTATGCTTGCTGGCTTCTGCAGCCATGTCTTTCGCGGATGGGGTGGTGCGGCATTTGCTTGCTGTGACATTATCGAGGAGAACGGCTCTTCGCCTGGTCTCCATGGGCTCCGAATAGTCACGTAAGAAGCAGTGTCGATACTATTTCAACGACGATCAACGTTCAAAATCAAAATATACCCAAGTTTCAATTGAGAGTCCCGATCAATGGAAGTGTACGCTTTTGGTGCGGATAGAAGAGTCTTTTTCGTGATTCTACGTGATGTTTCATCGAACGCATGGAAGATTTTAAACAATCTTAATCGCGCTTATGTGCATGATAACTAACTCGGTAAGGTTCCATCATCCTCCGTCAATCCCTTCACTTCTCATCAAAAGCAACAACCTCAATTTCGACCTTCATCTCCGGTTCCGCTAGAGCAGCGACTCCCACGCAGGTCCAGATTGGCTGGTGATTAGGCATATACTTCTTCATGTTTTCCACCATCCGAACAAGCGCCTGCTGTTCGTTGCCTTGTAGCCCGACGTGGTAGCTGTTCACACGAAACACCGTCTTCCAGCCATCTTTGATGCCGGAGTCTTTCAGCGTGAGCTGCACGTTCGCGAAAGCTTGGTCGATCTGCGCGTTCACATCGTCCGGAATCTTGAACGTCTTAGGATCCCAGCCGCCTATTGTAGGTGAGCTTGATGTTGCTAGGGTTAGGGTTGGGGTAATGACGACGGCGAACCTTGGCCAGAGCATTCAATCCTGTCTGCTCCGGCAGGGATACGGACTGATTGGCTGTAATAGACATCTCTGCGCTGTTTAACTCCAAAGCCAGGATAGGCGTAGTATTGGAGGTCCGACATGCTTCACGGTCGAGAGTTGTGAGTCGAAGGCTTGATTAGTGGGGGAAGCGGTTGGGACGTTGTACAAGATTCCAGATCACGATCTTACGAAATATAAGGGGTGCCAGGTTGGTATCAAATCAAAGCAAATCATTTGCTATTTGTTTGAGACGTGCACAAAGTGCATGAGCAATGTCTGATGAGGTAGCTTTGCCTTTGGCCTTTGCCCCGCCATGAACCTAAGCATTATGCTAGATCTGTCATGAAGAGCGCATAGTGGCCTCGGCATGCCGTTGGATGAGGTCTTATCAGTCCGGTGACTGCTCAGTGCTTCCGTAGCAAGGACTCTGTAACGACGAACATGTTTATTTCTGATTTGCTTTCGCCCAGGCTGACTGCTCGATGCTGCCACATCAGTGAATGGAGGATGGCCAGAGACGCCAAGGCTCTGCTGACCTCATGCTCAACTTTCAAGCGAAACATGCCACCTTCATGACCCTCCCAAGCCTCCCAACGAGCTTCTACAAGATTTCCATATAAGTTCCTTTGACCGGCCAGATCCTTCCCGCGCATTTTTTCCCTGTCGTCACAGTCGCTCCAGGTACTCGCCAGGCACAACGTGAACATCTCACACGCCCAGAGCGTCCATCATTGTCCAGCGCCGACGTTTGTTAGCAAACTCCAACACTCTCCTGCACACAAACATGGCCACTCGCGCTGCGCATAAGCGCCTGACACGCGAATACGCAGCCCTGTCCCGCTCGCCGCCTGAGTACATCACCGCCCACCCGTCAGAGTCCAACATCCTCGAATGGCACTACATCCTGACCGGCCCACCCGGCACACCCTATGAGAATGGCCAGTACTGGGGTACATTGGTCTTCCCCCCGGACTACCCATTCGCCCCGCCCGCGATCCGCATGCACACTCCCAGCGGTCGGTTCCGCTGCTCCGAGCGTCTGTGTCTGAGTATTAGCGATTTCCACCCGAAGAGCTTCAACCCTGCTTGGGAGGTTAGCACGATTCTGCTCGGCGTGCTGAGTTTCATGACAAGCGAGGAGATGACGACCGGAAGTGTGAGCGCCAGTGAGGCGGAGAGGAAGTTGTTCGCTAGCAGGACGAGATGGTGGAACAGCACGGGCGGCGGAAGCACGAAGAGGACACTTTCTGGACAGCCTGCGGAGACCCAGGTACAACAGAGTGGAAACAAGACCGGCTTCGGCGCAATCAAGGCTGGTGACGGTGGGCAACGTTTCAAGGAGCAGTGGCCTGAAATCGACGAGGAGAACTGGAAGTGGATGGAAAGCGAGAGGATCGACCCTCAGACTGGAAAGAGCCTGGCCTTGCGTCAGAAACCTATCAACCAGAGTGATGCCACTGCAACGACCAAGACGAGCACAGCGGTTGCCGATGGACGCAGGGAGACGGTGAACGCTGCGGAGCAGACTTGGATCTCGAAGAATAAGTGGTACATCGTTGCCGCAGCTCTATTCGCCTACGTGCTCGCCGCCAGAGCGCTTGGGGATCAGAAGTAACGAGGCGTCTTGAAGATTCTATTGTCGTTTAGCTAGGCGCTACGGTCGGGACATGGTACTGGGATTGTACAACAGCATTGGTAGAGAGGCGAGCACTGAAGCGATAACTTGGAATGATAAAGATACCCCTTTTGCTAATCCTGGTTAGTGCATTCGCACTGGTTTCTCCACCATTGACTCTCCACTCTTCAACTGCGATGTTGGGATCTGAGCCTGCGAGGTCTCCCTAGAGATACTCATTCCATGATTGGGTTACTCATTGAAGCACGCAGAAATGGTAACCTTTCAGAATTCAGCAAAAGCCCAACTCATCGCAGTGACTGCCAACAACAATGCTCCTGCGCTCATGGCGACTCCTTCAGTCGCGCCCTTCCCGGTGAAAACAGGAATGGTCCCGGTAACATTGCAGGACTGCTGTCCTGTAGCAACGCAGGAGGTACTTGGTGCGGCGGCAAGCCCTGTCGGGTCTGTCTCAGTAACATTCTGCTGCGTAGTCACGGCGCTCTCCTGGAAAGAGCTGGACTTGGGCGCCTCGCTAGTATCTGTGGCAAGCGAAGTCGCAGCCGTGGTAATCGGAATCTCTGGGGCGGCGATGTTGGTTGGTAGCTCTGTATGTGTGAGCGACGCTCCGATGGTTGGACTGGAGTATATTTGGTCGTATTCCATCGTTCCTGACGCTATAGCGACTGATGGCTCAGGCGGTGGAGCCTCCTCGCTGTGCTCGAATTCGACCGGACTCGCATTGGCAGAGGAGCCGTATGCCGCAACTGGCTCGTTGTTTTCGTCACCTACAGGCACTGCAGGTTCTTTGGATACCTCTTCGTGATCGGATGCATCACACATAGACTCAATCGCGGAGGTCAACGTCGCCTGCTCTTCCTCGCCACACGATGTGTAGGCGCTCGCAACCGCCGACATGAGTGACTGGCTGGCGCAAAGGCATGGATTGTCGGTTGAGGAGCACCCCGATGCCTTGATGGCGTCTTCGATGGGTGCTTTGGCACATAGGGGAATGCCATCTGGTGTCTGGCACAGCACAGGGGCCGTCAAAATGAGGATGGACCAGAGACAACGAGGCATCTTGACGTAGACGTCAACACGGTGGAAGGAGGTCTGTCTTGCAATCTGAGTCTCTAATTGGCGAGTATTGGGGGGCGCATCTCATTACATCTCTATCGAGTGGTCGCATTCATCAATTCCACAGAACTACGGCGAACCGGTGCTATGAGCCTGGGGGTCTTCTATCAGCATACTCGTCCAAAACTCACCCGCTTGCATAAGAACAACCAACGGTCTTGGCATGCACTCAGGACTGGAATGCGGCTGTTCTCGACAAAGGAATGCGGCCAGTGCGGCGTCATAGGTCTGTCTATTGTCAAGAGCTCCCGCTTGCGATCATTGTTTCTAGACCCTCTGCATCGTGACTTGCCAGCAATACACCCTCAATCTGGAGCTTGGGACAAAGGCAAACAACTCAAAGCTGTTTCTAGTGGCAGCCATGGCGCCGATGACTCTACCACCTTACGCCACGTCAGGAGAAGGCAAGCAGGGCGCAGACGGAGAAGCATCCTGGACATGCTATCTCTCGACACTCGTCGAGAAAGGCACCCGGCCTTCTATTACTTTTGCGACTCCCTAATTGCTCTGCCTTTCACCTGCCTCATCACACAGAAAGCCACGAAAACCACCAGCCACGTATCTCAACCATGGCCTCACAGCAAGCCCATCGCAATCAACATGCCCGCCTTCCACATCTCTTCTCGCATCTCATCCCTACCCCCTCTCCCTCGCCAACAGACAAGAGCTTTACCGCAATGGACTCCCCGCCCTCCAGCCTGACCTCCAACCCAATCCCGTTCCCGATCGACCAAGAGACCCACTCGCACGCCCTCCACGCCCTCACAGCCTCCCAGCTGCCCTCACCAGCCTCCGCCCCAAACACCCCAGCTCTGCCAAACTACTCCCGCACCATGCACGCCTTCACGCTCAACCAGCTCAACACAATGGACAACACGGGCTCGCACCGCGAAGCATCGCGCCGAGCGAGCGAGAGCGCCGGCAGCAGCAGCGGCAACGCAGCGAGCAAGCACGGACACCTCCGGCACGCGACGACGGCGAGCGTGCCGTCGAATCTTAAGCCTTTGCGCCAGCTGGTGCAGGACGAGAGGCCGGTTGGGCCGGCGAACACGCCTGAGCCTGTGTTTGCGGCTCCGGTTGCCTTGGGGCTGGGCAAGACGGACGAGCTGATGATGGCGGCTGACGAGATGCGTGATGAGAAGCGGGAGCTGGAGGGGCGGTTGGAGGCTTGGTTTGAGGAGCTTCGGCAAGTGGGAGGCTTGCAGTCGGGTCTGGAGGGGATGGCTAGCGAGGTGAGGGATTTTGCGAATGTGAGGCTGGTCTGAGTGTTTTCACCTATGATTTCAATAGCGATAGCCGAAGAGGCACCCTGTAGATGATAGATCGATATGAGGGATGGCAACTTCGCAATCAAATAGGGAGAGGTGTTTATTGAATAGCATATCATCGTGATATTAGGCTTCGTACCTAAGCTAGGCTAGGGCGGCCGAACGCAAAACAAAACTAGGATTACAATCGTGGCCGTAAAATGATTTTCGTGCCTTCTCCCTTAGGAGTTGGTTGAACGACACACCTTCGACAATATGAAGAAGGCGCGTCACGAACGGATAGGTATTTTAGAAGGGCTGGCAGAAAGTAGTCATGCTACTCCCCACGCAAACCTTCAGTCGTAGAGTGTCCAAGTGACTGATCGATCACCTTCTACAACTCCTGCTTGGCCGACTGAGCGCTAGCAGACGCGGCGGCGGACGCAGACTTTGCGCTAGCGGCAGCATCGGCCGAGACCTGCCTCGCAGCCTCGGAAGCAGCGGCGGCGCCATCCTTACCAGCCTTGCTGGCAGAGGTGCTAGCGCTGGCAGCAGACTTGGAGGCGACAGAGGCAAGAGAAGAAGCGGCAGAAGAGGCCGACACGGCGCTGGAGCTGGCCTGGACGGAAGCCGAGCTAAGAGAAGCCTTGGCCTCCTCGGACGCGAAGCCGACCTGGTTCAGGACGTAGTCGTAGTAGTAGCGGAAGTTGCTGTACGCATCGTTGGTAGCCTGAGCGTAGTAGTTGCCGGCAGAAGAAGTAGCGGCGCCGTACGCGCTGTTGGCCTGGTTCTTGGCGTCAGTGCCCGCGAGGCGAGCGGAGTGCTTGCGGGCGAGGGCGGCGAGCTCATTGCGCTTGCTTCCCTGGGGAACAGGAATGCCGTTCTTGTCCAGCCACTCCTTGACTTGGCTGTCAGACCAGCTGTCGAGGAGCTGGTTGGAGAGGCTCTCCTGGGCAGCGGCGGCCTGAGAAGAGACGGAGTTGTAACGCTTGTCGGCTTCCTGAGCGGCAACGTAAGAGTTACGGCGGATAGAGGCGATGAGCTTGTCGCGGCTGCCGGTCTGAGGAGCAGGAATGCCGCGCTCGTCAAGCCAAGCCTTCAGATCAGAGTCGGACCACTGGGCGTAGAGCCAGTCACCAGGGTAGCTTGCGGTCTCACCGGCCTTGTTCGCCGCAGACTGGTAGTTGGAGCGGACGGTGTGCAGCAGCGAGTCACGAGTACGCGGGCTTGGGTTGGGGATGCCGTGGTAGTCGAGGAAAGCCTTGAGCTGAGAGTCGGTCCAGCTGCGAGACGTTAGTGCTGGCCATTGGTACAGGAGTTCGCTCCGGGCGATGTGCCGAGGTGCTTACCTGTTGAAGATCCAGCTTTGAGTGTTGCCGTAAGCCTCGTTGGCTTGGTCCGCAGACTCATGCCAGGCATTCTGCACCTGGGCGATGAGGCTATCCTTGTTCTTCTCGGTGCCCTTCTTGATCTCCTTGCCAGTCGAGGAGAGATAGTTGGAGAGCTTCGGGGCGTCCCAGTTGGAGTAAGGCTTGATGACGTGGTTTTCCCAGTTCTTCTGAACAAGGTCGGACAGGTCCTTGCGGTCGGCGGGAGTAGGGTATGGGACGTTGTGGTCGGAGAGCCAGCGCTCAAGCTCGGTCTCATGCCACTTGTTGTAAGCTGTGCGGCCTCACGGTTCGTTAGGATGTGTTGCAGTCATGCGTTTTGGCTCAGTCGGTTGGCGATACACGGATGATCGTTTGAGGACACCCTCGCACCGCCAACACTGATACATTGCAGACTTACCAGCCTTGCCCAGCCAGTCGGCGGTCACAGTCTGTGTCGCCAAGGCGACGGTGGCCAACGAGGCCAGATTGAACTTCATCGTTGATGGTCGCACTAGACAAATGCGATGGTAGTGGAGGTGATTCTGGTGATAGGAGTGCTTGCGTGAGGGTGATGGGTAAAACAGGGCGCAAGCGACAGATATATGTTTTCACAAAAGAGGGCAGCGTGGTGGTTCCAGGCCCAGCAAGCTCCATGGAGCTGTGACCTCACCGCTTGCCGCTGCCAGCTTCATTATGACGCGCCGTCCCCAAACATTCGGCGGGGGGCGCACGGTCACATGACGAGATCGACGAGCGGCGCGGGAAGGCGAGAATGCCGCACGTTGCAGGGGCGACGCGGCGTGTCGTGCGGTCAATTAGACGCACCACGTGATGCACCTTATTAGAACTTCCATTCACTTCACGTCTAGGGCGCTTGCTCGCGGCTCTTCTGCGCATGCAACACCTTCCAGGCTAGTCCACCGCTGATGGACCTTGCGCGCTTACCCGTTTGCGAGCCTGCTCCGAGTCCGTTCCTCCGTTTCTTCACGCTCCACTCGCATGTTCAAACGCTCGTGTCACTGGCTCTGATCTGTCCCAGCTAGGTAAGGTCTTGATCCTTCCGATTCGTACGCATCTCAGAGCACGTAGAGTATAGTCCGTGCCTTGTATCTTCTATACAAAGGTTTGCATCGTTCTCCTTGTTTGCCACGACCAAATTCTTTTTCATACTTCAGTACTCTGTCAGTCCGCAAAAAGCTCGACAATAATGGTTCTCACCCATCTCAATGGCAAGACTGCTCTGGTCACTGGCGGCGGCAGTGGCATATCCCTTGCCTTTTCGCTCCGTCTTCTGGAAGCGGGGTGCAACGTGGTTGTAGCGGACATTGCCCTCAGCGAGGAAGCTCAATCTCTAGACAAGTATACCGAGTCGCCAAGAGCCGTCTTCCACAAGACCGATGTCACCGATTGGGCTCAACTGGACGCAGTCTTCCAATTCACGCTCTCAACATTCGGAGCCCTTGATATAGTCTGCCCAGGCGCTGGCCTCTCTGAACCTGTAGGTGATGTCGTCTCCTAGATCAGTTACTACCATACTAAACTCACTGTAAAGCCCTCCGCCAACTTCTGGGCCTTCAAATCCAGCACCGATGCCAGCAGGTCTTCCTATAAAGTTTTCGAGATCAATCTCCACCACCCTATCCGCTGCACACAGCTGGCCCTGGATACATTCACCCGCCGCAGTACTCGCGGTGCAGTAGTGATGATCTCCAGCGCCGCCGCGCAGCAACCGGGCTATGCAATTCCGCTATACGCCGCCTCCAAAGCTGGCATCAACAACTTTGTGAAATCTATGGCACCCATGGAACCCGCGAAGGGCGTGCGTGTCGTCGCCATCGCGCCGGGCAGCGTCCTGACGCCTTTTTGGGCCTCGCGCGAAGGCTGGATGGGCGAAGGCGAGTGGATTCCTATGGGGGAGGTTGTGGATGCCATGGTCGCGACAATCACCAAGCCGGAGTACCCCGGCGGCACTGTGCTCGAGATCACGCGTGGCAGTACGCGTAAAGTCGAGCTCGTCAACGACCCAGGCTCTGTGTCTGGCACTGGCGCGACCATCACGAATATTGCTCTCCCGCGAGCTGAAATGGTCAGCTTGTTGACGAGCGAGTACGGCAAATAAAGTCGATTGCATACTAGTAACAATGAGGAGCAATATAGATATTACTAACCGATTCCATGACGGATATACAGAATTTGCTCGCCCCATTCGATCTCAAAAGTTAGACTGTATCTCTAACACCATGCTGCGGTAACATTGTATTAGAACTTTAGAAAACGGGCTCATTGACTCGAAAAACCATGCATCTAGACGGCCGATGATGGAAATTGCAAGAAACGGAGACGCAATCCCAGTCCGACCTGAGTCATCACAACTATGCTCGACACCTCATCCCAGGATGCCAGTGCAATCTGTGAGGTTCTGCTTCGCCTCATCGGACAACCCGAGTACACTGAGCTTGTACATCGCTCCCTGGAAGGCAGTGGCCCAGGCGGCTATAGTACAGATATCAGCTCTGATTCGTCCAAAAGACACAGCAGTGTGACAGACCTCTATCAGCGGCGAATTCAGTGAAGGCTTGCCCCGCTTCGGTGGCCGGATTGGCCAAATTGACGTCGGACTGGAATCGAGAGACGCCACGAGGCGCATTCTGCGCTTGCGTGTCAGAGTAGTACTTCACGTCCCACTGGCGCGGTGTGGTATCTTGCGGACCTACGATCTCTATGTCAATAAATTGTTGTTGTCCGCAGAAGAACCAGCTACGGTTAGGGTCAACTAACTTCCAGGTGGAATACCATTCGCTTGCTGGGCGAACGCCCGCGATACCGAGTGGGCTCCCATAAGTGCGGCAAGTTCTCTCGGGCTAATGCCCTTGTCTGCCCAGAGTTGGATCAAATTGTCGTACGAAGATGCAGGCCCGAAAGCCTCAGGCAGAGTACCCTCTGGAGCCGGGGTCGAAGTGTCTGATCGACCGATGACCTTGATGCGTGTTAGCCGAACTCCAACTGACAGAAACATAAACGCCTGTCGGGGTTGAAAGAAGACTCACTGTCTTGACACTGGGTCCACCGGGGCAGCTGACTGTGCCAATGGTACCAGCCGCTTGGACAAAGTCTGCAGCACCAATACCCCTGCTCTGGTACTGATTGTACTTCCCTAAAAGGAACGATCGATAGCCCTGTAGAGGGTCGTTGATGCTCCTTGCAATCTCCGAATCCGCAAGAAGAAGAGACCCATCTGCACCGCCGCTGGCTGGAGCGTAGGGCTGGTTTTTCGACGAGTATCCAGCTGAGTCTTGTCAGCAACCTATCCATCTCGTCAACACAACAGAAACTACTTACCAGCATCGTGGAATGCAAATCGGATGGCATCAGATGCTTGTCTATTGCACCCAAAGAACTCCGTCTTCAGATCCCGAGCAATGTCGAACCAGACTTGCGGACATGACCCTCCGCTGGGAGCTGTGTTGTTGCCCGCGAGCACAGCCCTCCTCAGCTTGGTGACAAGAGAAGATGTACCCAAGCTCAGGTCGGAGAAATCTGCGAATGGTCAGGACCGTAGGACCAACAGGAGAGAGCTCAGTGCAGCACCGATCGATTGTCTCCCATATACGTACCCAACGCGTTGGTAGCCGCGCACCAAGTAGCAAATGCCCCGAGAACGCTGCTGGTCTTCATCTCTACAAATCTATATCAAGGTGGGTGATATCAAGGTGGTCGAGGGTTGATTGGAGAGTGCCGACAATTTGACTTGACGTCTTCCCGGGCCTCAAGGCGATCGACAGGCCTTTATAAACCGCAGCTTGCCGGGAGTGGACGACGCAAGGCTGATCAATATCTCCTACAAGTGCCACAAATCCTCCGGAGGAATACGTAGGATAAACTGTACGAGACCGTTGAGAGCGGATTGGCACGAAAGGCGATCAGGCGTTCCAAGGCTGTGAAGCATAATCGAGCAAATGCAGATGCACCCTTAGCTGCTGACATACAGGCCTTCTCTGCAGCCCTGCTGTAATCCTTCACGCGACTCCATCTTTACATCAGGCTACCAGTGAACATGATCGCTCATTCACGAGCGTACGCGAAGAAGGCATGAGTCTTTCCCGGCAAGCGCGTGTTTCACTCCACGCCTTGGGAGGAAGCAAAGAGGCTGACCGGCGGTTCAATATACGAGACCCTGTGCCTGATCACTCGTCTTCTCAGACCCTTAAAAACGTAATTGACTCGTGATCGACTCCGCAGGCGCGTCCTGCGTCTCTGCAGCCTCAAGCGTGAGCAACACCTGGGCTCAATCCGTAAGCACTTGTAACAGGCGTTCTATAGGCCAAGCCGCTTTCTCCCACATACATGCATTGCGCTATTGCGAGCCGCCTAGCACATAGCCGTGCAGATCAAGGTTACTTGCTCAAATACTGCTCGACTGAAGGACGATCCGAGCCATAACGGTCGTTCTAGCGCGTGGTGCTTATCACCTTCCAAAGTTTCGACCAAAGCCTATGACAAACGACCGGCTTCCGCGTGGTATTACATCCGAGATATCCGATGCCTGATGTGTATGGGAAACCCGAGAGTCCGCCTGACTTGGATTGCGTAGCTGTACATGCAGGTCAGCATGAACGTGGCGTCTCGGCCGGAAACGGCTGAGAAGCGCATCACAGCCCTAGGCTATACCATCAAGATACTATCAGGCAACACTTGCATTTACGGATACCATCTGTTACCACATTGAAATTTTTTGGCGAAGAGGCGGCGGATTAGCGCGAGGCTGTGGTGTTTCGGAGATCTTCAGCCGCGCTTGGCCAAAGTAGTGAGGCTGTGTAGCAGAACGAGAGGATGCGATATGGAAGGCTGCTTAGACAGTGTATCGAATCTTTTTGTGATTCGTCGGCGACTGTGTGGTGTTGATTCTACGAAATAGTTCTAAATGGACCGAGGTACACTTTTCCTTGTGAACCCTCAGGACGCGGCTTTGCAGATATTGATGCACCATGCAAGTAGGTAGAAGGGTGACGTAACCTTCGAGCTATCCGTACGCGTGGTCAATACATTCAACGGCAAAGGGCATAGGTGAGCAGTATCTCAACAGTAGATCGTCTGATTCACCGCATCATGTATGGTATCTGTTCCGTGAGAGCTGGCTGTAGGTCACGCAGGGAAAGTGGACACGGTCCTAAGACTAGATGCGTGCTGTCCGTATTGATAGAGCTATTAGCATGTTCAAGTGCAAATACCGTGTATGTGAATGATTGGCGAATTATTGAGCATAAATGCAGTTCATTTGAGTTGAGTATGTTGAAGGTCTTCGGTTTTCAAGCCGATGTATCCTGGGAAGAGCGGATATCGTCCTAGTCTCTCTTCATCTCGACCTGAGGAACGTTGCTCCATGCCTCGCGGACTCGCTGGCTATCGATCATCTCAAGAATCCTTGTTATTTTCTCTCCGCTCTCGTCAAAAGAAAGAGCAAACACATATTCGTTCTCGTACGTGCCAGGATTGCGG